>JABTXL010021127.1:493463-515967 GCA_025134845.1 Neodon shergylaensis | reverse complement strand
CCACGCCCCAATGGGCTGGTATCTCAGCAGCTATTGGTTGGAGGAGCTGAAGGACCTCCCGCAACATTTGAGTGTCTCGAAATTAAATCAAATTTTCCTCAGTAAGATGCAAATTTGCTCTTGTCTTGATCCTTCTATCTTGGGTATTATAAAATAAAACATTTTAGAATGGTTTTCCTAGTTCTTTTCTGCTCAGAGAAAACATTTATTTTCTGAAAATACATAGAAAAGGAAATGCAGCATTGACAACCAGTAGTGGAGCTCTGCATTTTAATATATATGCAACCAGAATATGGATGGGCCTGGAATCTAGACGCATTCTAATTATTGGAAGGCTACTACTGTAAATGTTTTTTGATTTCAGGGTGCCAGCCTTGACTACTCATCCTCAGTGGAACCCCGCCCGCAAAGAGCTGGAGATGTTTGCCCAGTGTTTGCTCTTTTCTTTTCTCTCACTTTATAACTAAAAAAAAAAACCTTCTCAGTGTAACAGAGAATTTTTTTCCAACTTTTGACTCTGAATTTTCAAAAATATCAACTTCATAAAAGAATCCACTTTCCTATTTAAATAACTGGTCCTGAAGTCTAATGCATTTCTTTCTCTCATGACTTCACATGATTCAAATTTAGTACTGCATATTATAAGGACCCCAGTATGCTGAACCACTTTCTACAACTGAGCTACATTTCCAGCCCTGACAGCAGCAAAACTATAACCTACAAAAGGTCTGGGCAACAGACAGAGGAGGGGGATAAATTAGAACAAAATATAATGGCAGATATGTATGAAAGTGCCATAAAGAAATCATTTACTTTGCATAGTAACTTAAAAAGTTAAAAAATGTCTTCAATATTATATAGCATGAAAATAAAAATAAATTGTTTTGTGCAAATTTCTTGAGCGTATAAAAATAAAAACTGAAAATAAAAGAGAATAAAACAATAACATAAGCTTAAAAAGGCCATAACTAGCTATACATGGTAGTTCATCCATGTAATGTCAGAGTAGAAGGATGAGTTTTTCAAAACCATCTCCTGTTACATGGAAAATTCAAGGCTAGTTGGGGCTAAATGAGACCATGTCTTTAAAAATGGCTATAGATTATTAGTAACTAATTTTGTATTGCTGAAAGTGTTAGCTGTCCCGGAGGAAAGCCTTGAACAATAGCTATGTAACAGTTGCCTGTACAATGGTTGCTTTATTTCCCATACAAGGGAAATGTTCGTGCTCCAACATGTTTGTGTTTGGAAAGATGTGGTTTCCTTTCCGCTTCTTCCCATCCATTGGAGGCAGATGTTGATAAGTAGTCATGCATAGTCTTGCCTTTTTATTGCTGTCTTGTGTGCAATCTTGCCAGACCCTGCTAAGCCTTTATAATCATCATTTGTCTATACACAAGGTTTCTTACTGCCTGAGGAGAAACCTTACCTTCTGTCTATTGTGCCTTTCTTGTTGGACTCTTGGGTGCCAGATTCTTTATATTCTTTTCAGTGATTACTTTAGTGGTAGTAACTGTCATGACAAAAAGGAAGACAATTTGGAGTAAATTCTAAAATCCAACAAAATGGGAGCAAAGTACTTGCATTCTAAGCATAAATCTGCAATTAACGTTTTGAGATTTTTAAAGTTTGATTTTCCACTCCCCTTTCCCAGTTGTTTCCCTTTCCAAATAGAAGAGCTAATGTTGTTGCCTTTCGTCTTGGGCTGAAACCCAGGCAGGCTCAATAGCTAGCGCACCCTATTCCATCTAAGAACTCATCAGCAAAAGCCTGCTTTCCAGTGACGATAGAACTTACCATTTCTTTCTCTTGTAGATTAGCAGGGCTTGTGTCAAGAATTCCAAACATAGTGTCAACTTAAGAATCAGTTTTTATCCATTTCTGTTAGCACTTACCTTTGATTCTTTTTCCAAAGGTTATCAGTGTTCCATAGAAGATAATCTGAAGCAAGAAAAACATATATTTTTTTCTAAAACATAAGTAATTTATTGTAATCACAAGGCAGAATCAAATCAGCACAGATTATTTCAAGATGTTTCCATATAGTCACATTAGTTCTCCAGCTTTGGCCATGATGAATACGAGAGCTCAATACAGCAGGAATTTATTGTTTCACAGTTCTGAAGGCTATAAAATCCAGAATCAGGGTATGAACAGAAATGGGATCTCTCTCGAATTTCTACAAACCTGCATCCTTTCTTGTGTCGTTTTGTCCTTCTTGTGGTTTGCTGGCACTCCTTGGAGTCCTGTGGGTTGTATGTGTGGAGCTTCAATCTCTGTCTTCACGTCAAATGGCATTTTCTGTTTTTCTTCTAAGCCTAGTGGCCATGGATTGAGGCTCACTAAATTAACTATAATGCTATGTTAACTTGTTTATATATGCAAAGGCAGGCACCAGAGTTTAGGATTTCTGTTGGTTTTTTGGGGGGGGAGTGAAATATGAAAATATCTTAATTATATATGTCAAATTACAATGCTTTCTTACTATAAATTCATTTCCACTGAGTAGTATAAGACCAAAGATGAGCGTATTAGTTCTAGCCTATTTCAAATTCATAAATGAGATATATTGACCATGATGGTTGTTGACACTATGATTTAGATAGTATTTATTTCTTCTGCCTCACACATAGTGGACGTCACTTGCCAGGAATACCCGGATAAAGCTCTTCATTACACATCTTTGCTACAACCGAAAGATTGAAAACAATACAGATTGTACATCTTAAGACCTGCAAAATTTTAGACCTGTATTTAGTTTGAATGGAATAGAAAATATTTAAATCCTTTTCCTTCTGGCATGCAAGGTTACTCATCTAACTTGGAATTCAGGATCCTACTCTGGTCTAGAATTTATTCTATTAGTAAACTTATATACAGATATTACTTCTCCAGGTAACACCCAGTATTCTACAGGGTCTAAATCAGAAGTTAAATGAACAACCTTAGCTGGCTTGGGGAGCAACTGAGCTGGTGTTGGATCAAAAATATGGAATCCTCTGAAGATGAGTAACAAAGATTGCAGACAGCCAGCTGCCTCGTGGAAGAAGCGAGGAGGTCTTTGAACCCCGACGACTGGTGTTGGCGGGAACACTAATATTAGGCAAATTAAAATCACATCTTCAAACATGGCACATTCTGTGATTATCAGTGTGTGAGTTTGGCTGAGGAACTGCAGGGCAGGGTTACGTGATGGGAAGGTAAAATAGAATTCTTAGAATAAATATAAATTTCACGTGAAAGTATGCTTTAAATATGTTGTCCTATGGATGGTCTTTAAAAATGGATAATGACCCAAATGCTATGCAGGCCTTTGAATTTGATAGCAATTTCTTCAAAAGCTACTGTTGGTAAAACCTGGGTTTTCCCAGGAAGCTTTTCTGCCCATGAATTTTAGAGTCCTACAACGAAACAGAAGTTGAACTGGAATTCTGTGGCATCTGCCCATGTGTAAAAGGGCAAATGTTATGTCAGAGAAATCTTTTTATGAGCTACCAAGTCCCTGGATTTGCTTTGGGGACCGAGATGCTGGAGGATGTGCTTATTTCCAGTGGCCCCAAGAGTGCCTTGCCCCATGTAGCTCATTAGCCCCCCCGTTCAGGTAGCCAGAGTTTGACGTCTCCAGGGAGCAGTAGAAGTGGAAGGCTCCAGAGAGGTCAAATGGATGGTTATCCTATTGTCTCTGCTCCATCTCCATCTGACATGTAGTAGAGGTGCTAGCATTTCAGGGGTCAGACTTTAAATTCTTCACCTTTCAGAAACACTTTTTTCCCTACCTAAAGGGAAAGAAGTCCTCAAGTATAACATTCTGGGCCTTTCCCCCTATGACTCTGTGCTTGTCCTATTGGTCCAGTACATTTTTTGATGATGCTATTAACTGTATTACCTTCCAGGGCTTCTGAGATCTTGTCAGTCAGTCATACCTGGTCTACTCTATCTCATCAACCCTATGTCCATAGCCTAAAATATGCAAATGCCTTCCATCAGAAAAATATAAAGAGGGGGGTGGATGTGATAGAGCATGTGTTGGAGGCCTTAAGTTCAAGCTGCAGGATTAAAAAAATAGACAAGGAGAAAGGTAGAATCCCACCATATTCCTTTTTTTTTTTTTTAAATGACAGTTTCTCACCATGTAGTGACTGGCTGACTTTGAACTCATGGGAATTCTCCTGCCTCACCCTCTCAGCAGCACTGTAATTAAAGGTCTGAGCCACTGTGTCCAGCTCCTTTCAATCAGTTTTAATTCTTTTCATCCATTAACTTGGAACAATATATTCATACTCTTCTCCTCCCAACAAAAATCCCACGTGTCATGATTTCTTTGCTTATTACTCTGGTGACGGCACTTTCAGTGAGGTTTCTAACTCCCTTTCTGTCACGTGGTCCAGACACTCGATGTAATCTGATGTCACTGCTTTCCCATCTTTCAAGACGTTACATTCTTTAATAACAACCTGCTTTTCTCTGTTATTCCTTGAGCTCACAATTACCTGCTTTTTTTTCTTTGCTAGGCATGAACCTGTGAATTTTTATTTTTATTTGTTTAGTTTGCTTTTAGTTCTGGGGATTGAGCCCAGACTTCGTGCATGTTAGTGAAACGCTCTCCTATGGAGCATACCACAGCACTTTAACTTTCTCTTGTAGTGCGAATAATAAAAACCCAGAGACAGATATTAGGATTCGAGCTGAAGATCAGAAAAGCAAAGCAGCCAGCCACTGGCTTTTACCTCTACCTCAGACCAAAATGGGCAATCCTGTCTCCACGAATCCTCATACTGGGACCGAGCTGAGACCTACCTCCTCCTGTTTTATTTTCCTCTCTAGGGCTGGGATTAAAGGCATGCACCACCACCTCCCAACCTCTATGGCTAACTAGTGTGGCTGCTGGGATTATAGGTGTGTGCCATCACTGTCCAGCCTCTGCGGCTGACTAGTGTGGCTGTTTTGCATTCTGATCTTCAAGCAAACTTTTTTTTTATTAAAACACAAATACTATACTACTATATACCACAGCCCTTTAATTTTTTTCTACCTGGAATGGTCTCTCTAGTTGCCCAGGCTGACCTTGAACTCTTGGTTCACCTGTCTCAGTCTCCTGAGTAGCTGAGATTACAGATGGACAGCACAGTGCCTGGCTGAATTCTGTGTGTTTGCAGGGTTGGGGCAGAAGTCAACATCCAGTGTCTTCTTCACCTGTTCTCCACTGTAGTTCTTTGAGACAGGTTCTCGTTGAGCCTGGATTTCACTAATTTGGCAAAGTTGCCTGGCTAGCAGTCCCCATGATTCCTCCAGTCTCTCCCTGGTTCTGGAATTGCTGGCACTTTTGTGTAGATGCTGGAAAATCCAAACTCAGGTCCTTATGCTTCCTTCCATAGCAATCACTTTATTGACTGAGCCATCTTCTCAGCCCTGAAATTTTACTTTCAATTGACAAGATAATTATTTATTTCTATAGTGTATGCATATTATACAGGCATCACACAATAACTAACATGTATCACCTCAAATCTTAATCACAGTGATGGATCAACTGAAATCTCTTTCTCTAGCAGTCTTGAAATACATACCACATTAATATTAACATCTCTACAATAGAACATCAGGACCTTTTCCGTCTAATTGGGACTTTGAATTCACTGGCTAACATCCTCTCGCTACATTGCTGCCCTACCTGCTTTTGGCCAGTCTTTGGCAACGACTCCGCCCTATTTTCTGTTTCTGTAAAGACAGCATTTCCAGACTCCACACGTGATCTTACAGTACTCACCCTTCTGTTTCTGACTCATTTAGCTTTATGATTTTCAGTTCCATCTGTGTTATTTCAAATGATAAAATTTCATTTTCTTAATATCTGGAAAATAATTGTATACCAATCCTGATGGCACAGGTCTTGGGTCCTACCATTTTTCAGATGAAGGAAGGGGGAATCAATTGTTCCAGTGCAGGGTAAGCTATATAAGATTAGGATTCATAGACAAACAAACAAGCAGACGAACAGGTAACCCCCCAAACAACAGAAAAGAATTCAATTGTGTATATTGAACACTTTATTCATTTATCTGTTGATGACACATTAGGCTGAAGAATCTTCCTACTGTATAAGAATGACAATTTCCACCTCTGCTTAAACTGAATTACAAGATCATCACTGAGGGGCTGGAAAGATGGCTCAGTGGTTAAAAGTGCTGACTGCTCTTCCAAAGGATCTGTGTCCAATTCCCAGCACCCACATGACAGCTCATAACTGTCTGTAACTCTAAGATCTGACACCCTCACACAGGCACACATGCAGGAAAAACACCAATGCACATAAAATAAAAATAAGTAAGTTATGTAAAAAGAAAAGAAAAGATCATCACCGATTTCAGGATGAAGACTCTTAACAATGGTTATGTCTTGACTTGAGAACCTCTGGACAGGAAAACTGAAAAGAGACAGGCAATGGACAGGATCTGCCAAGCAGCTATCTTATATTGAAGCCCGAGGCTTGGAGGACCCTGCTCACTGAGCTGGATCCCTTCAATCACAATAAGTGCAAGAACCATTGTCTCTCTCTTCACGGCGCTGTGAAGAAGCCCATCCTATAGTCCCCACCTACGGGGCTCCCAACTTTTAAAATTCAGTTAAAGCCTTTTCATCTAGTTTGGGTCAACCGTGCCTCAACATGTCCCTCAAAGGAGTCAAACCAGCAACTGCTAAGCAAGAACTAAAATAAGTCATATAAACATCCAACTCTGCCTGGCATTCCAGGGCAACCTGAGGTACACAGTGAGATGCTGCCTAAAAACAACATAGACAAACAGCAAACAACCCTAAGAACTAAGCAGGAGATGAGGCTCCGTGCGACTGTGCTTACTTAGTGCACAGCGGCTTTGGGTTCAATCCCCAGCACTGCAACAGACAACCAAACACCCAAAGAAAAAGAAAGAAGAATTAATAAAGAGAAATGGCAGAATAAATTGGAGAAAAGGAGTTTTGGATTAATTCTTGTTCAGGCTATTATTCTGTTTTAAATGATGTCTTCTACAAGAGCAGTAGGTGCTCTTCACTGCTGAACTATCTCTTTGTCCCCAGAACCCCTGTTTTAAAGATGATAGTTGCAGACAACATGTATTTCTATTACTAGGAAAGTAATAGGACCTTATGATTTTCCATATATTACAGAAATTAAGCACTTGTTTCTTTGTACAAGTACCTTAATGTCTATGTGAATAAGGGAACATACACACTCCACACACACTTTTCACACTCGCTTCATGGCTTCCATATAAAAAATAGTTGGATTTTTCTCTGGGCCACCAACTCATAGATAATGACATGGAGACTTACTATTCATTATGGAAGCTTGGCCTTAGCTTAGGCTTTTCTCCCAGCAAGCTCTTATAACTTAAATTAATTTGTTTCTGTTAGTCTGTGTTTTGCAGTGTGGCTTGGTTGCTTCTCCTCTGTACCATGTGTCTGACTTCTTCAGTGTCTCACTGGCATCTCCCTGCTGGCATCTCTTGCGGGCCTAGATTCATCCCAAGTTCCTATCTCTGCCAAGAAGTTCCACCTATTCTCTCCTTCCTACCTAATGGATACTTAGAGCCTTATTAAACCAATTGCAATGACACATTTTTACACAGTATAAACAAATATTCTGCAACAAAAAGTCCCTTAATGAAAACTGGTTTTTAAGAAATGAGAACTCCTCCTGATACATCAAGTCACTTGTGATGAATTCTTAGTCTTGTGACATGTGGTGTTTGGGGCTGCTGTTTCCTAATCTGGGAAACCAAAGGACGCAAATGGATGATTGGTTTTTAAAAACTAATCCATATTAAAATCAAATATGGAGCCTTTATAATACAATAATTTCTATACTTATTAGACTTCTGAATTTCTGTGTTTCAAACTTGGGAAAATATATAGGTAATTTAATGTAGCAGATCAAAGAAATAATATTTAACTTTCTGTTTTGTTTTTATGAGACAGGGTCTCATGTAGCTCAGGCTTACTCTGAGCTCCCTGTCCAGTTAAGGATTACCCAGAATTTCTGATTCTCCCATTTCCACCTCACAAGTGCAAGGATTATAGGCATACATTACCACACATTGCTTAGTCAAAATTTTTAAGTTAAGAAATATATACAAAGAGATGACACAGTGTGCAGCCGTGTTCGCTACTGAAGACCTGAGTTTGGTCATTGGGACCAACATGGCGGAAGGAGATAATCTGCTGCAGGTTATCCACTTGCCTCTACATGCGTACTGTGGCATGCATGTACTTGCATGTGCATGTGTACA
This sequence comes from Neodon shergylaensis, assembly GCA_025134845.1. NCBI lineage: Eukaryota > Metazoa > Chordata > Mammalia > Rodentia > Cricetidae > Neodon > Neodon shergylaensis. The sequence goes on along the minus strand of JABTXL010021127.1, from coordinate 507,682 downwards.
AATAAATAAATACAACTAAAAACACATCTATATCAGGGTTTCTCTGTATAACTCAGGTTAACCTCAAGCACATGATCCTCCTGAATGCTGGGATGATTGGGATACTTACATGGCTGTTTCTTTTTTCTTTTTTTTTTTATTGAGAAAAAGAAAAAAGAAAAGAAAAGTTTCCGCCTCCTCCCAGCCTCCCATTTCCCTCCCCCTCCTCCCACCTTTCTCCCCCTCCCCCCCACTCTTCTCCCCCTCCCTCTCCAGTCCAAAGAGCAGTCAGGCTTCCCTGCCCTGTGGAAAGTCCAAGGTCCTCCCCCTCCGTCCATGTCTAGGAAGGTGAACATCCAAACTGGCTAGGCTCCCACAAAGCCAGAACTTGAAGTAGGATCAAAACCCAGGGCCATTGTCCTTGGCTTCTCATCAGCCCCCATTGTTCGCCATGTTCAGAGAGTCCGGTTTTATCCCATGCTTCTTCTGTCACAGTCCAGCTGGCCTTGGTGAGCTCCCAATAGATCAGCCACACTGTCTCAGTGGTTGGGTGCACCCCTCGTGGTCCTGACTTCCTTGCTCATGTTCTCCCTCCTTCCGCTCCTCATTGGGAACTTGGGAGCTCAGTCCGGTGCTCCAGTGTGGGTCTCTGTGACTATCTCCATCCATCACCAGATGAAGGTTCTATGGTGATATGCAAGAGGCTGTTTCTTAAAATAATACTGTAGACCACGTTTAGACAAATGCTCTATGTTACCCATACAATGAGTATTTTATTAATTTATAAAATAATGTAATGGGTAAAGCATTAATTTATAGTTAATAGATGGCAAACGTAAGTGTTTAGGGCTCAGTTTCTCCATAAAACAATGTTACATAAACAGCTAATGAGAAAAATCATATGATTTTTTTCCTCAGTCAAACTTTAGTCTTAATCCATATATATGAAGCACTGATTCATGATTTGGGCTGAGTTTTAAGCAGTCGGGGTCAACTTAGAAGGGAAACAACCAGATGCTTTGGTATATCAGATGCAAGATGTTTGTTTTAGAGACCACATCTCACCAACCACGTAGTGAATAATTAACATCTATTTGAGGCTGTGCAACACATACTCCCAAGTCTCACCATTGGCGGGTTTATTGGACAAGCAAAAGTATTTGGATGAATTGAATTTTAAGCTTTCGTCCTACTTATTACAGGTTTGTGTTGAGTAAATGAGAGAAGCAACGCGAGGGGAAGCCCTTTGCCCCTATTTCCTAGTCACGAGTCTCTTCAATGCTCCCTTCACATCCTTGTTCCTCAGCGTATAGATGACGGGGTTTAACATGGGAGTTACCAAGTTGTAAAAGAGCGTAAGAAATTTTCCTTGGTCCTGAGAAGCTTTGTGCCCTGGTTGCATATACATATAGATGATATTCCCATAAAACAAGGAGACTACGGTGAGATGGGACCCACATGTGTTGAAAGCCTTCCTCCTTCCTGAGGCTGACTTGATCCTCATCACCGCTAGAGCAATGTAGCTGTAAGAAACTAGGATGAGAGCCAGCGGCGCCAGCACTATTATCACCGATAAGATGAAAACAGTGCTTTCCACAGCCACAGTATCCACACAGGCGATTTTTATCAGAGCTGGCATCTCACACAAGAAGTGCTTCACCCGACATCTGCCACAGCGTGGCAGCTTCATGGTCACAGGAGACATGACCAGGGAGTTGAGGAGTCCAACGCTCCAGGCCACAGACACCAACTTCCAGCAGAGCTGAGAACGCATGATGACCGAGTAGTGAAGAGGCTTGCAGATTGCAGTGAAGCGGTCATAAGCCATGACAGCCAGCAAAACACACTCGGTGCCTCCTAGGCCTAGAAACATGAACAGCTGGATCGCACAGCCAGTGTAACTGATGGTCTTGTCCTGGCCTCCTAAGTTGAAGAGCAGCTGAGGAATGGAGCTGGTGGTGAAGCAGAGATCGAGGAAGGACAAGTTGGTGAGGAAAAAGTACATGGGGGTGTGGAGGCAGGGGTCCAGGTGGGACACTAAGATAATGACAATGTTGCCCACTAGAGTCACCAGGTAGAAGACGAGGACAAACACGAAGAGGATGGATTCTAGCCTGGGTCTGTCTGAGAAGCCTAGCAGGATGAACTGTTCTTGGCAGCTCTGGTTGATCATGGCATCAAAGGTCAGGACATGCCTGCAGGAAAGCCATAAAAACATGTCAAGTTCATGACAGACAAGTTAAGTCATCAGCAGAGGGACAAAGAGCTGCACATCATCTCAAAATCCTGAGAAGATCTAGACTACAGCTCCTGAGAAGATACTCGTATTGGCCTCCTTTCTTTTTGGATACCAAAGATATACGGAGCATTATATACTGTTTGAACAGCACAGAAGTGTGGAGAGATCAGGAAAAGATGACTGATACTCCCCAATAGACCACTGCTGCATTATCGATGCATTTCCCTTTAGCATTTTCTTGGGTGCACATGTAACATACATTAAATCGTCCTGTGTTTAAGATTTCACTGTCTGATTTCCTTTTTGAAAATATTTATTTATTTAGCGTGTGTGTGTATGAATGTTTTCCTGCATGTATGTAAGTACATTACCTGTGTGCAGTTCCCTTCGAGTTCAGAAGAAGGTGACCTGTCCTATGGATAGTGGAAACCAAACCTGGCTCCAAACTTCTGAACCATCTCTCCAGCGGCTTGTCTGAATTTTCCATCATTCAATACTGTATCTTAGAATTTGCCTTAGTTTTAAAATCCCACAGAACAACAGTAATTGGCATTTCTATCACTGTGCTACCTTTCCTTGGCAGTTGTTCACCAAAGATGTTTCATGCGTACTAAAGATCTAAACAGTTTACGGATGTGCCTGCTTTATTGTGTTCTTTCTCCTAAATATATGGTAAATGTTTGATCCAAAGAGAGATATATTGTTTAAGTGTGATTTTTTTTGTAGAGAGGTGGGTAAATTCTTTATGCTTTACAAACTTTCTACATTGGAGAAAACATTGTTTTTTTTTTTTGTCATTGAACTAGCAGGGCCTATAAAAGTTTATCAGAAGAGCGCAAGACTGTGGCATAATGAAAACAGGAGTAACTAACATCTGGTTTCATTTTGTTTGTTGGAACTGAAGACAAACCCTTCAGTTTTTATTTTCCCATTGAATTAACAGAAATATACAAATTCTCATGAAAATGATGGATTCTACTTTACCTTTTCAAGGCAATTCTTACCTTGTCTTCTTGTAAATACACACTCACCTATATTATCATAAAACTACAGCTGTAAAAACATATAGTAAGTTATTACTTAACACCTTGATATAACCATATTTTGTGGTGGAGAAGCCAGAAGAATTTGGTTCAGTAGTCTATTAAATGAAATGACAAGCTCCTTACTTTGTAGGGCTGATGTGATATTAGAGCATTCAGTGTTGGGTCTCTGCCATATAAAGAACTTTATGATTCCACCAGTAACTACTCTAACTAGTAGCTATGACTAGTTCCTTCCATGTAAATCATTATTTCTAGTCATGTAAGTATGAAAAACATCACATAGAGACAGGATAGAGTGAAGGAGCCACCTTCACACAATGTCACAAACACTCTGTGGTTTCCACACTGTCGTTTATGTTTATAAAGTATCTGGCTCATGATAAATCATGCTATAGCTATCAGCAGTGACTCTGATAGACCGGAAAGATCAGGCTTGTGTTGTTTGTTATCAATTGTGTCATGTCCCATAGTATAGAATGTAATCTGAGTGTGTGGCAGCAAAGACTGACTGATCTTGGTCAGCTTAAATTAGTTACAACTGCTTGGGTGTGGTGGCACATGCCTTTGATCCCAGCACTTGAGAGAAAAAGGCAGGCAGATCTCAGTGAGTTTGAGGCCAGCTTGGTCTACAGAGCGAGGTCCAGGACAGATGGAGCTCTTACACAGAGAAACTGTCACAAAAGCCCAACATAATAATAATAATAATAATAATAATAAATAACAATTTACAAATGTAAGTAGCCAGAGAAGAAAACTTTGTGTGGAAGTTACCTTCTAAATGATCTCAAAAATTCTCTGTTGATTAAGAGTTGATACAGCTTTAGGTCTGAGAAGTCAAGATTATCCTTCAAATATACAGTTCAAACTTCAGAGCAGATTTTTATTGTTAATATTGCAAGCCTTACAAAATGTGGGTGAATGTTTTTCAAATCCAGACAGAATTTAATCATGTTTTCCCCCTTACTAGTTGAATGACCCTGAAGTAATTTAACTGCCACATGCTCAATTTTCTTACCTGTGAAAGAGGAAAGGTGATGTACATGTCTCACAGGATCATTGTGAGGATGACATTTCACAGGAAAGCAGGTTGTTAAGAACATTAAGCTGCATAGCAACCAGGCAATAAGGATTATTTTTCTTTCACTCACATTGAATTGTTCTCTGCCATTTTTGTTATATTTATCAATCTGTTCTATTCCATTATATAATGAAGCAAAATAAAACAAAATGTTTCAAAATTGAAGTATAGAAAAGTAAGAACTGCTCTGGATAAGTCAAATAAAGAAAAGAATGTTAAAGACACTCACTCTGATACTGGGACCTCAATCATACATAATTTTGAGGGATTTCATCCTTTCCCAGGATTTGAATACCTCTCAAGGCTGATGATTACCAAATTAATAATTAAAGTTTTATGTTGAATTGCAGACATGGATGCTCATCCCTTTATTGTGGGACCAACAGATGATCAAAAAAGGGTCAGTGGTCATTGCCCCAGCTTGAGGAGTATCATTTTGGATCCCAAAAATGATAGTGACTAGCTAAGAGACCTTGAAGAAGTTACTGAAATATTCAGTATGTTTTCAGAATTTATTCAGTATTTATTCTGAAATAAAATATGTGCCTCACATATGCTATCTGTAAAATGGGCATACTGACAGTTCTTGTTCTGAGATTTTTTTGGAGAATTAAGCAAATTAATATTTATCATGCTAGTATTTAGGTTAAGAAGACACACATCAAATAAGATAAACATATCATCTTCATTTGTTGACTTATTTACTAGGACTTTGCCAGACCCTTGGCAAATATGAATCTAGACATGCCCGCCTTTATACCAACCTCATGGCTCATCACTAAGGTGAAGGGAAATTGCTGGGTTCAGGACACTGAACAATTTCTAAAGAATTATCATGAAAATTTTAGTGTGAAATGTGATATTTAGGAACATAGGATGTGATGCACTACGGATGCACTGAGTTGGTGATTATCTCCTCCTAACTTAGAAAGACAATAAAGAGTACTAGGCAAGCCTACTTAAGCTAGCTTAATTTTCACTTAGACCAATGGTTCTTAACCTTCTTAACGCTGTGATTCTTAATACAGTTCCTCTTGTTGTGGTGACCTCCTAACCATAAGATTGTTCTTATCACTACTTTGTAAATATCTGATATACAACCCCTGTGAAAGGGTCATTGGAACCCTATAGGGGTTGTGACCCACAGGTTGAGAACCACTGACTTAAACCATGGCTCAGTCTAGGTATGTTGAAAAATAATCTTGGGCAAATTATATATTTTAATAAAGGTTTGTATTTTATTATCTGCTTCATAAGACCAACTACTCAGAGTTATTTTGCTACTATCAATCTATTCCTAGTATTATTTTGGCCAGATGCTGAAATGAATGGGACTTATGCTCGCATGTCTGCATGTAGGGTTTGTGGTGGTCCTCTCTGATCATCTGCGTTATCAAAGCAGCTCACTGAAACCATACTGTGAGGTTCCCAGAGCCTCTAAATAAAGTAAACTTTTGGCCTATAATCACTGACAGTAGAGAAATGGAGAAAATTATATTTCAGGCTTTCTTTCACCAGAGCAATAATACTCTTTTACAATCCCATGTCTTCTTTTCCCGTCCCACAGTAACAAGTGGGAATACCTTTCATCTCAATTTTTGCATTTGTTTTTTTGCCAGTACCCTCTAATTTGAACAAATATGTTTCCTTTTCCTATCGCACTTTCAACAGCCTCTAACAGCCTAGCCAATTGTAAGTGTCCTACTTGCACGGAATAGGAGACAGGAGTATCTGAGAAAAGCAGAGCATGAATGGCCACCACACATAGCTGGCATGATGCCAAACACCCAGAGTACTACGACTAAACACAATGCACGTGGTTCTGAGCCTCTTCGGAGTGGGGTTGAAAGAAGGATAAGGCAACTGTTCTGGAAAGTGTTCACATCGAGTAAGTGCAAGGTATACAGACGGAGAGCAATTATCTAAAGGCCAGGGATGGGAGATGTGTTTTTGGAGGACGAGGTAACTCAGATAAGAACTTTACCAAGAGAGGAGCAAAGGCAAGAGAAGCATGGGAGATGTGGAAAAGGCTTTGTAATGTGGAGTGTGATGAGGACATGACCATCCTGTCGAGCTAGAAGGTGCCAGAGGAGAGCATGTGAATTTGCAGCCCATGGTAAGTTTTGTCTTTAAAGAAAAAACAATGATAAGCACAGCCTGACTCAAAGTCAGAATACAGTTAGAGTTAGAATTGAAGACTTACTGTGACTGAGCCTCGTTGATCTTGAAGTGGAAGATGTCGGCTATAACATCAGCACAACTGGAGTGATCCTGCTATGGAAAAAGAGCCCTCATAAAGGCTGGGGTACAGGTTGGTAAGCCATACTAGAATCTACAGTCAGGAACATACCTCAGGCGAGAAGGAAAGGGATGGTGGGACCAGGCTGTAGGTTTGTGTCTGGCCATTGCCCAGATGTCAAATGAGATGTGTACAGAGAAGGAAAAAGAGAAAATATGACTTTTGGATAATAATGAGGTTAATGTAGGGGTCAAGACAGTACAAAATGTCTTAAAGATTCTAGTTGTCTCTATTATTTCTTTAAAAAATCTATTTCTACTTTTAAGTGTGTGTGTGTGTGTGTGTGTGTGTGTGTGTGTGTGTGTAGGTGTTTGTGGAGTCTAGATCTCCTGGATATGGAAATACGATCACTTGTGAGCTACTCTGAATGGGTGCTGGAAACAGAACCCAGGTCCTGTGGAAGAGTAGGAAACACACTTAACCACTGAGCCATCTCTACAGACCCTTATCTTTTCGAGATAGGGTCTCACACTGAACCCCAGGCTATCCTAGAACCCAACTACATAGCCCAGGTTGGTTTGGAACTCATGACAATCCTCTTACTTTAACCTCCCAAGCACCAGGGTAACAGGAATAAACTGCAATGCCCAGCTCAGTTTTAACTTTTCAAGTCGTTGACATTTAATGTATTTTTAATGATTTTTAAACATGAAAATTAGAGAATTTTAGTATAACTTTATGTTCCTGGTATCATCATCCATAGCAAGTGAATATGCAGATTTTTTTAAAATTAAAAACACCTTTTTTTTGGCATGATTTTATGTAATCTTGGCTGGTCTGGAATCACTATGTAGACAGGCTGACCTTGAACTCATATAGAGTTTCACCCTAAGATTAGACTTATGCTCTATGCTGCCTAGACCTTCTCTGTAAGGTATCCTGGGATCTGAATGCTAATGGTTGGAGATTCCTAAACATGATTTTGCCAGTCACTTCATGTTATCTACTTAAGTTCTGCTATCACAATGATCTAACCAAGTGGTTCTCAACGTGTGGGTCATGACCCCTTTGGGGTAGTGTATTAAACATCCTGCCCCATCTGCTATTTACATTACAATTCTTAACAGTAGTAAAATTACAGTTATGAGGCAACAGTGTAATATTTTTGTGGTTGGGGGTCACTACAACATGAGGAACTGTCTAAAAGGGTCGCAGCATTAGGGAGGTTGAGAACCGCTGCTCAAGCCTGTCTATTACCAGCTACATTTGCGATTCTGCTCCACTCCAGCATTTTTTTCTATGTAGATCCCTAGCTACTCACTTCTTTCTTTCTTTTCCTTTCTTAACTTCAGAGGAACGGACCTCCGTAACTTAAGCACAGCTGTCAGTGGTCACACTTTTGCGGTTGATAGATAAATAAGCCAGATTCAGGAAACCTGCTTGTTACTTTTAGAAAATAAAGCAACCAGGGATCAGCATGCTACTTGCCTCCTCTAGTCCACAAGGGAGTCCTCTCAGCGTTTCCGTCTTCTTCTTTGCTTTTCACTCTACTCTGGAGCATTTTCTCTCTTCTGATAATTAGTTCTAGTCCTAGGAAGCTTGCCAGTGGTCTCTGTTCTTGGGGGATATGTTCCCCTCTGTGCCTTCCCTTTACAACTTGCACGAATAGATCCTACAAGATGGTCATTATGAGTGAGCAACCACTCACCAAAGAAATGCATGGTTTCCACCTAAATCCTGACCTCAGGATACTTAGATTCAGAGTCATGCTGAACTCAGGTAGAGAGGCAGGATTCTCACTAAATCAGGGCATTTTTCCATTGGTGAAGTAGCCCCGAAACCTCTTATGGGCTTCGGCACACTCCACACCAGGAGTCTGTAAGGAGATCTAAAGACTCCTAAAGAAAGATACTGAAGTGGTAAAGGCAATTTATAGCTAAAATTTTTATAAAACACAGATTGGAGAACTAAAAATGCCTTACACTCTTTACTGAGGCCTTTGGGAATATGTGCTCCATTGTAGCAATTAGACAAGTTTGCTGTTCTGTCCAGAAAGGAAGACCAGTGGGACACAGCTAAGCAAACTTCTAACAGTGTATTTCCTTTAGACTATGAACATGTCTGGTAGGGAACTTACTGTGAAAAAGATATGCAATCTGTTTTAGCTTTATTGAGGCTGAAGAGACTTAACCAGGCCTGGGGATGACCAAAAACTCTGTGTTCCTTTAGATTCCAGAAGTACTTTTACATCTCATTTTTCTTTGTAATGATTTTAAGTTATGGTGCGTAGTTTATTGACGTTATTGACAAGAATAAATTCTTATCAAAAGTCAATAACCATGACAAGTGGAATTATTAATTGATAGAAACAGCAGTGTATTTTCATAGTTTGATTTAAATCTCATTGACTTTTTGTAATATGAAAAACAGCAAAGTTGGATTCCCATATGAAAATATTTAATTCAGTAGGTAATTCTATAAAAGCAATTGGATATTCAAGTCTGTCTCTTAGGGGGAACATAGACAGTTTTATGAATGATTTTTATCAGATATTCAAAGAACAACTAATTCCCAAAATAACTTCAAGTCATCAAAATATGAGAATCAAATAAAGAAAGAGAATATATGCCTCTGAATTATGCATACACGTGTAGGTGAGTATCATTTATGGGACAGACATTTCACATGATATATTGCTTTATAAAAGAGCATTAGAAGAACATGCAAGGAACTAGACAACCTGTTTGCTATGAATCATCCTGACAGTGTTGTCACCCTAGGATCATGTAAGACAAAAAAAAGCACCAGTTTTATGAATGAGTTTATTCCCAAAGCAAAGAGAGCTACAGATACAGGATGATTGGGGATGCGGTTCAGCTGGTGGAGTACTTGCCTAATATTGACAAAGCCCTGGGTTTGATTATCAGTGCTATGTAATACTGAATGTGGTGTGTGCTCCTGGAATCCCAACACTGAGGAGGTGGAGGCAGGAAGAACAGAAGTTCAAGGTCATCCTGAACTATATGAAGTGAGGTTGACGCCAGCCTGGATCACATGAAACTTCACAAAAAATAAAAAAAAGTAAGATCTAAAAACATGATTTAATGCATTCACAGTTTAAAAGTAATAAAAACTGTAAACCATACATTTCTTAATAGAAAGTAGTCACCATATAAATATTTATCTTCTATCTTTACTTTCTTTGCATATATATAAAATACATATAATTTTGTATACACAGCATATACTTTATGTATCTAATATATATTTATTGTATATATATATATTACTTGGTATATAATTTAAAGATATACAAATTCTTTCTTTTGTGTTTCTCTCAGTGTCTGTGCTACTGGGGTTATATTAGGAAGTGGCCTCTTGTGCCAATGTGTTCAAGTGTACTTCCCACTTTGTGTTCTTGGATTCAATTTCCCTGTATTTTATTTATGAGTGCTGACTCTTGGTTTTTATTGTTAAAACTTATTCGGTTTACACTTCAGGTAGGTTTCAGGGTGGATGAGTTGGGTGACTTGAGGTGAGGAAGAGTGAAGCAGTGCATACATGATAAATCCTCGCAGAGCCAGGTGTGACCATGGGTACTGCGATCCCAACATTTGGGAGGCTGAGGCAGGAGAGTTCAGGTTTGAGGCCAGCCTGCACTATCTAGAAAAACCCTGTGTCAATAAAAGGCCTTCCCGACAGGAGGTTAATTCAGACAATGGTGGCATCAGCATGATCTAAGGTGGGTTCTCGCTTGCTGACATCAAGGGGCTCATCTACTGAACACCTGTGCAGGCCCAATGGGAGCATCAGCACTGTCAACAAAAGTGGCCTTAAAGTCCCTAGAAAGTGATTTAAGAAACCGTTATTATCATGGCCCAGATTCTAGGGGCACAAACAATAAATTGCTCAGCTGTCCAGTCCCGCAAATTAGCAATTCAAAAAGTCAAGTAAAAGTAAGTAAATGCAACTGCTGTTAAATCTACAAGGGTTACCTGGGTTTTCTTTTGGTTTCATGACTACACACTGTGATGCAGACATTACCCACGTGATTCATCCCTCTGACCCCAACCCCTAACTGGATTACCTGTAGCCCCCACCTTGCATTATCCTCTCTATGAGGCTCAGCTCTATTTGCTTGAAATCTACCAATTAGAACTCTTTAATGGAGTCTGTTTGGGGTATACCCTCAATTCCTGTAAAGGTTTTGGGTGGCTTACTTCCATTTGCTTGAGGGACATTCTTACTAGGATGCATCTTCCGTTCCAGAGGGTTCTGCCATGCATGCTGCCCTCCTCTGACAAGTGATAACAGCTTTTCTAAGTTCGTGTGATTTATTGGGTTGCCTCTTCTGTGTTTCACAGACCAACACATTCATAGCTAGCTTCCCTCTTCATCAAGGATCCTGGAGATGGTTGCTTTGGCAGGAAAAACTGGACCCGAGTCGGACAGTCGGACAAGCCACACTTCTGACAGTGTCTACAGAATTTTTGTGAGAGTGCTCTCAGGATATGGATTGGATTCTTAGGCACCAGGTTGCCTGCTAGGATAGCATATAAAAGATACACTATAAACACAAAAAAATCCTCCTAGAGCCCAGTCCTTGGTAGGAAGACTGTGGGAGAGGGAAACTACACCAGTTTGACTCTCGGCCCTCAGGGACCACATCATGGGAAACAAGAATCAGCTTCCTCAAATTGTCCTCTGACCTCAGTGTAGACTGAGGTGCTCCCACATATTCATAGCCACAACAACAACAGTGATAATTAATAATAATAATAATGAAATGGAAAGATTAGAGGACATTAGGAAAAGTAGAAAGGATAAATATTAGCTTTCGAAAATACTTGAGAGCTACAGAATTATATTTTAATCTTGGAAGAAAAGTCTGTTCAATTTCTCTCACATGAATTGATGTGGGAGGTGATGTATGCTGTAAATATTTTTTTTTTGCCATTGGTTAATAAAGAAGCTGCTTTCAGCCTATGGCTTACAGAGTAAAGCCAGGCTGAAAGAGATAGAGAGAGAGAGTAGGCGAAGTCAGGAGAAGCCATGTAGCCACCCACTGGAGACAGCTCCTGGAATGGAACAGCAATGTGACAATACACAGATTAATAGAAATGGGTTAATTTAAGATATAAGAATTTTCCAGAAATATGCTTAAGCTATTGGCCAAATAGTGTTGCACATAATATAATTTCTGAGCGATTATTTCAGGTCTGGGCAGTTGGGAACAAACAAGCAGCCTTCACGAAAATGAATTTATATACTTATTTCTATTTCAATGAAACATCACTGTAAGATATATATTTATAAATTTATTCTTTGACAATTTCATTCACGCATGACCAATCAGTCTGATTAATTTCACATCTACCTTGTTTCTTAAATTGCTCCCTCCTTGTCAAAGCTCCATCCTCACCTCCGCCTCAGGTCCCTTTCTCACATTCCCACCTTTTTGTTTTATTTTGTGATTGACTGAGTTTAACCAGGGCCATTCGTGTGACCGTGAGTTTGGAACTGTCCACGCGAGCACAGCTAAATACAGTGACTCTCTTTTCTGATGCATACATCAGCAACCAGTAGTTGCTCTGGGAGAGGCGGGACATCATAAGCCCCACTCCCACGGAAGATTGACTGTTGATAGACCCAGTCTCATGCAGGCTTAGTACTCCTCAATCACGAGCCCGTGATCAAGGAAAACAGTGCTTCACAGTCCTGCCTCGTTTCAGCTCTCACATTCTTTCTCCTCCTCTTACCATTGTGCATTTATATAAGGAATTTCAGTCAGCCCCATCTCCTCTCTCATCCCTCCCCTGCTCTGCTGAGACCCTTCTTTCCAGTAAACGACCCCACTACCTTTCCTTCTTCTCTCCGGGCTGCCTGTGATGGTTAAGAGAGTAGGCTGTTTGCTGGAGCAAGGGCAGCTTATCAGCAGCCACAGCCTCTCCTCCAACAACTCTTGTTATTGCCGGATTGCTTAGTAGAAAGGTCAAATTAGCTTTAAAGTATAAATGGAAAATTAAACAGGAAATCTTAATGGAGCATTTTAATAAACTTAAAAGCAAACTTTTTTTTTTTCCCTCCCAAGACAGGATTTCTCTGTGTAGCAGTCCCTGCTGTTCTGGAACTAGCTTTGTAGACCAGGCTGGCTTCAAACTCACAGAGATCCACCTGCCTCTTCCTCTGGAGTTCTGGGCTTAGAGGTATGCACCACCACTGTCTGGCAAGCAAACAATTTTTTAAAATTAGAACTTTTTAGATTTGAGTTTTAGATTTAAATTGTGACGACAGTACAAACAGGTCTTGTATGACCCACATCCAGTTACACTTTTGGTGAACAACATGTATCAGCAGGGCAATTTGTCACAGTTAATGAATCAAAACAGGTACATTATTATTAATATTATTAAGTCTATATAATACTCAGATCCCCTTGTTTTATACCTGATATCCTCTTTGTGCTTAGAATGATTAAGGAAAATATTTTATATGTGTGTATATATATTTAACAGTGCTGGGGAACTCAATGAAGGCTTAATATATATGCTTCAGGTTAGAACTTTTCCAGTCAGTTAAGATCCAACTCCTAATAATCTAATATTATACTACTTAGCAAAACTGGGTGTTAGAACTCATTAAATATACAAGCATTAAGTTACAATATTAAAGCAAAAGAGGTAGACAGCTCAATATGGCAGAAATGAATGTTTATAAAGATCAATGTTATGGTAAATTTTACTTTATTAATTTATTTTAAATACTTGTTTATGTAATTAATTTTTAATGAGTATATGTGGGCATTTGTGTGTGCATAACGCACATATAGGCACTTGCACAGAGCAGAAGAATTCCAGATCCCTTGGAACCAGAGTTGCAAATGGTTGAGAGCCACCACGTGGGTGCTGGGACTCGAACCTGAGTTCCTAACTATTGTTCTTCACCACTGAGCCATGTCGCTATCCCCTCTTGTGAATTTTAGAGTTCAATGAAATTAGCTATAAAATGATAGAATAAATTTGAAAACATGTCTCTCGGTATTCAAAAAAGAAAATTTCAGATAGTTTGAAGGCTCTAAAAATTAAAAAAAATATATACACCAGAACAGCTGGTGGTTTTGGAGTTAGGAAGTCCTTGCTTAGTGAAATGAAAAACAAAAATATCACAAAAGAAATGATCAGAAAATGTCATTACATTGCTTTAAAAACTTGTACAAAAATGCAACAGAGGCCAAATGCTAAGCTCATGCCAGCACTTGGGAGGCTGAGGCAGCAGGATTGCTGTGAGACGCAGGTCATCCTAGGCTACATATTGAGTGTTAGGACAGCCATGGCTACAGAGTGATACCCTGTTTCAAAGAACCCAAAACCAATAAATATAAACAAATAATCATCACAAAATACAATAAATGCTTCAAAGGGACAGTGCCTAGAGAAAATCCTCATAACAAATGAGCAATCTGTGAGGTGCTTCACCACATCCCACATGGCGTGGGTCCTGAATCCTGACTTTGTATGGGCAGGAAATGAAGAAAGGCCAGACACACGGACTTGTGTACTGAAAAGCTGGGGTGGGTAGGGTGTGTGCATGCAGATGAAGTGGCATCTACTACCGGTGCAACCTGGAATCTCAGTGTGT
>JABTXL010021127.1:477456-493453 GCA_025134845.1 Neodon shergylaensis | reverse complement strand
TAGTTTCCTGGATCCAGAGTGTACTTTAGCAAAATGCTGAGATTTGATCCATACAAACAAAAAATAATGACGATAATAATAATAATAAAATTATAAGTTTTATTACATTTTATTATTTTATTGTGTGTGCACCTGTGGAAGTCAGAGGACAGCTTGCAGGAACTGATATTCTCTACCATGTGGGATCCAGGAAGGCTTTGACCTTTGGAGTTATCTCACTAGCCTGAAACTAGTCTTTAAGGAACACTTAGAAGTCAGGCATTCATATTCCTTTCTGGTCTCAGTGTGGTACAATTGAAGGAGAGTTAGAGGGGTGTATCTACAGTAGGCACTCAAAGGCTGCTTCTTATTCCAAATACATTGTGAGAAGGAGGGCTGGAAGGCATGGGGGTGGAGGCCATACCTAAAGAGGATCAATGGGGGGGGGGATAGTTGGGCTTCTATAAAATATCCAAGCCAGGGTCTGTTTAGACAACTTCCAGCCTTTAGCTTCTCTTATCCCAAATGTATGAAGCTATTACTTTTCTTTTCCCTGAGGCTGGCTGGCTCTTCTGTCTTTCCTGATTGCTTAATTCTTGGTGTTAAGGAGTAAATTCAGCAGTCTCCTAGACAACCACTGACAGTCCCATTACATAACCACACACGAGAAAGAGTCAATTTGACTAAGTTTAGTAAGAGCTTCATTCCAGAGTTCCAGATATCCCTTCACTTCTGAATTATGTACAACTCAGCACCTGAATAAGTTATTTTGTCATGTAACTCACCAAAGAGACAAACTCAGTAAGACAGATTTGCTTATAGATTCATGCAGTGAAGTTCACTGAAGGTAAACTCTCAGCTGCTGCTCCCCATGTTCATGGCCTGTGAATTCATAGCACCTTTCATTCATTTTCACTTTTATTGGTTAAAGAATTTGTATTTTAGGATATAGTGTCAGGTATCCTGGGCTAGAATCAAACTCACTCTGTATCCAAAGGCAGTTCTGAGTAGTAACAATAGCTTTATAATAAATGGAAAAAATAGGAGTTTTAGAGGAAGATTAAAAACTTATCTTCAGGGCTAGAGAGGTGGTTGAGTGATTAAGGGCATTTGGTGTTCTTTCAGAGGACCCTGGTTATGTTTCCAACACCCACATGGTGGTTTACAACTATCCTTAACTTCAGTTCCAGAGGATCTGGTGCCCTCTTCTGGCTTCTTAGGGCCCCAGGCATGCACATGTGCATGAATACACACACACACACACACACACACGCAAAACATTTGTACACATAAATAATACAACCAAAAAAACAACACCAACAACTGCCCTCTTCATCTTCACAGTGAAAGATATTTATAATACTTCTGTAAATGATAAATTGGTTAACTAAATACCATTAAACATAGTTATTTTAAATTATGTTGTCTCCTACATATTTATTACAGAAAGTTTAAAGTGTGAAATAAGATTTTTAAGAACTGCCTTTGGCACTTGGCAGGGACTACACTTACATAATAAAAACCTCACCAAGTTTAAAAGTGATCTCATTGGCCGGGTGGTGGTGGCTCACGCCTTTAATCCCAGCACTCGGGAGGCAGAGGCAGGCGGATCTCTGTGAGTTCGAGGCCAACCTGGTCTACAAGAGCTAGTTCCAGGACAGGAACCAAAAAGCTACGGAGAAACCCTGTCTCGAAAAAAAAAAAGTGATCTCATGGCCAACTCTCAGCCTGGAGGAAGATAGACTATAATTGTTTGGTCTAAAATTACTGCAGCAGGTACTTCTATGAAGTATTGACTCCTTACCTGGGATCATAACCAGAAACAGAATGAAAATCTTGCACCTCTGCCTTCACTTCGCTCTTTCTCCACTGGGTTACTCTTACGTGTATACATGATCAAGGACTATCTACCTAAAAACCAGTGACGCCTAACCTCACTCTTCTACCTTCGATGCTGAGAGCACAAAGAGGCACTGTTGTAACCCTACACTTACCCTGGATTTCAGAACAGCAAAGTCTCCAAGACAGGACTTGACTAACCACTACTGGGATGAGAGCAATCCTTTTCGGAGCAATGCCCTAGAACAAGTCTTTTAGTAATCAAGTTGGTCCACTCAGAGATCACCACAAAGGCCCTCTCTTCATCCTCCTTGTTTTCTTCTTTTCTTGTTCATCTTAAAAATTCTTATTTTGTATGTGTGAGTGTTTTGCCTGCAGGTATGTCTGTGTACCACATTCATGTCTGGTGCCCTTGAATACTAGAAAAACATGTTGGATGCTCTGGAACTGGAGTTATGGACAATTCTGAGCTATCTTATGGGTGCTGGGAACTGTACTTAGGGCTTCTGCAAGGGGAACAAGGTCTCTTAGCTGCCAAGTCATCTCTCCAGCTCCAGGGACCACTTACTATGAGACTATTTTGCAGGAATGGAGCTGAAGCAATCAGGGGCAGACCTGGGCTTTAATTATTTATACCTCCTGTCCCTGCAACAATTCTTCCCCTATTTAAACCTAAAATTCATATCCGAATCTCAAGGTAAACTTGAGGCCAATTGACTCATTTATAATCCTTCCTCCTTGGTGTAAATTGGTTATATCTGTTTTCTCTGCTTTTCACCGTGGCTTGGCTTTAACTGGTGTGCTGGTATGTAGAACTGAGCCTAACCTGTTAGGGCTGCAGGAACCAGAGTTTTGGGCATAAAAAGTCCAGATGTAATTCTTTTGTGCAACTTGCTTCAGACAGAAAGTTTAGGGTGCCTTTAGTAAAGAGGTATTCCTGTGAACCAGGATAAATGGCCAAAAATCATACTAAACGTAGAACTGAGATGTAATCAGAGGCCAAACCCTACAAAAAAGACTGTAGCAAACTGAGAATTGCCCTGAACTAGGAACTTATTTTTAAGCATAGCACAAAGTAAGATAATGTGTAATATTGAATCTTTTTTATTTCATTATTACATTTTGGATATTTGTAGAACAGATAACTTGTCTTTTTAAGGCCCACAGGACTCTGAATAAGAAAAATGCATCTGGCTTGATGTAGTTTAGGACGATTTAGACTTCAGCTATCCTGTTCTATGGTCACATAATATTATAGAAGAATAAGAACTGTGAGGATTATTAATATTTTTGTAATCACACTTGATAGTACAATTAGGTAAAAACTTTGTGAATTCCAACATGCATTACATTAACTTATTAACATGTCTTATGTAGATTAGGCTTTTTTGACTTTCATATCTTTTTTTTTTTTTTTTGGTTTTTCGAGACAGGGTTTCTCTGTAGCTTTGGAGCCTGTCCTGGCACTCGCTCTGTAGACCAGGCTGGCCTCGAACTCACAGAGATCCGCCTGCCCCTGCCTCCCAAGTGCTGGGATTAAAGGCGTGCACCGCCACCGCCCGGCTTGACTTTCATATCTTGTATTGCATTCAGAGGAGTGATATCTGAATCATATCTTTGACCCTGAGAGGAGATGCGCATCTTGAGCCACCTGGGAGGTCGTCAGTAGGTAACTGTCTAAGCTTGACTCTGGGAGTCTCGAGCGTTAAAACAACAAAGACAATTTCATCACCGTTCTTGGAGGAGTCCAAACAAATAGGTGTGTCATGTCTCCTTGATGGATACAGTCTCTCAAGAGAAGATGTTTGTTTCAGAAGTTTAAAGTCATATAAAGCTAGCCTAAGACAAAGGTGAGGCAGTATTCACACTCACCCTTGACAACTGTTTACTCACTATGCTCTGTCTCCTCTAAATCTTTCCAGTGGTGATTCCAAGGATCAGGGAGACCAGGGACAATCAGAATAAAAGTCCCACGACAAACATTTTCCTGATTTATACACAGATGTCTGTTTGCTATATTTTCACCTGGTGGTAAGAAGAGCCAACAGATTGTTTTCTTTTTTAAATATTTATTTTGTTTTAATTACGTGTGTGTGTGAGAGAGAGTATGGGCACAGGTATGCATAGGTTCTCCTACAGTCCAGAGCAGGGCAACAGATCCCTTGGAGCTGGAGTCACAGGCACTTATGAGCTGCCTAATGTGGGTGCTGGGATCTGAACGCTGGTCCTCATGACAGAACAAATAAATGCTCCTAACTGCCAACCCTCTGTCTATCCAGTCTGTCTCATCTGCAACAGTAATAGCAATAGAAAAGCCAACCATACATATTATTTTGTGAATATTAAGTAATTTCATAAATAAAGAGCTTAGAGCCATTCCTAGCCTGTAGTATGCTGAAGTGTGTTCCCAGTGCTCGCTTGTGGGAGTTATGATGAGTTGTGATTGTGCATCCATGTGTCAATCTTGTTTATTGTCTTTTCCTACATGACTCTAGCAATTCTAGAGAGCAAAGTATTTGTTAGTTGTTCTTCATTGAATTTCTGGTAGTTTCTAATAATTAATATTGATTGGATTATAAAATTAACATCGAAGTAATGAAATACTTTGGACTTTTTGAAGTCAATGGAAAGATAACATTTATGAGATTCTGTGAGTGAATGCAGAGATGAGAAGAATGAAAGCTGCAGGGCCTCTGCTAGCTCCCACCAGATAGTTTATCCGGTTGAGCAAAAAGTTGTTATCAACTTTCTTTCTAAACTTAATAGCTTTCAGCTGTCAAAGAGAAAGCATTGGCATTCTGGATATTTTGGTACCATTCTATTAGGTTCATGTAGGCATGATTAGGTTGTCACTGATGAACCTGTGTGAACAGGTTGTGGTGAAATACGGCATGCATCGTTTTTTAAAATTCTCATTTATTGTATACTCTGCTTTCTGTTGTTAATAGCATAATATGATACCATACACCAGGGAATAAAATTGGTTTATTTTGGATTGTGGGTCTGGTCCAAGAACAAGGGGCCACATCTGGTGATAGCTTTCTTTGTAGAGGAGTCCAAGGTAGTGAAGGGTATCACATAACACTGCCTGAGACCTGGTCAAATTGTATTTTGACAATTACCAAGATAACCTATCAAAAATGAATTTATTAATCATATAAACTGAAGGGCATTTAAGGGTGGTTTGGAAACCTAGTGCAATGGAAATGTCTTATAATATATAAAGGCAATCCCAGTGAAGTCTCCGAATAGTGAAGGATATGAGATTCCCAACTAGCCATCTTTTGTCACCAAATGAAGCTTCCAGCGCCAGGATTGGGTTTCATCCAACTGAGTTGTTGGTTGAAAAAAAAAAACTCATGGAAATCCCTAATAATCCAAGTTGTTTCCAAGAAAATAGGTTGCTCTACACAAACTGACAGAAAGGCCCCATTGCTGAAAACAACACCCACCCAACTCATTGAATATGGAATGGTTACAGCTGGTGTCTGCATAGAACCTTCATCCCCATGTTTGAGTGTCTATGACATTGAAAGATACTCTGTAAAGGATACTCTAAAGGAGAAATGTAAACACAAAAGCAACTATAAAACCATTGATCTACAATCTGCATCTGTCTTGCATGAAAAATATACTAAGGCAATGATGGCATAAACCTTAAGGGAGTAACCAACCAATGTCTTATTTGACTTAAGACCCACTCCATTGACGAAACCCATACCTGACACTGCTTGAGTGACCAAGAACCATAGACTAGATATCCCAGAGATCTAAGGTAAAAGCAAATACTACTGGTCTGGGAAAAAAGTAACAATAAAAGACTCCCAATGATATTCTGCTATACCCATAGATCAGTTCCTTATTCAGCCATCACCGGAGAGGCTTTTTCTTGCAGCAGATGGGAACAAATACAGAGACCTGCAGCAATATGGAGAGAGAGAGAGAGAGAGAGAGAGAGAGAGAGAGAGAGAGACCTTGGAACACATAGCTCTAAATGATTTTCTTCCACCAAATCCTCCCCCTCAAAGCTCAGAGAAATCCATGGAAGAGGAGGCAGAAGAAGTGGGGGACACAGAGAGGACTAAGGACACATGGGAAACAAGGCCATCCAAAACAGCTGAGCAAAGTTCAGATGAACTTACATAGACTGAAGCAGCAACCACAGGGCCTATAGGGTTCTGCTCCAGGTCCTTTGTATATACACCACAGCTTTCAGTACTTTGTTTTCCATGACAGGATTTCTCTGTGTAACAGCCTAGCTCTTGTAGACCAGGCTGGCCTTGAACTCACAGAGATCCACCTGCATCTGCCTCCCAAGTGCTGGGATTAAAGGTGCTCAGGAAATACTTTTATGAGAATCCTGAATATCTGAGAAGTGGGTCTCTGGTTCTTGTGTCTTCTCTTGAGACTCTTTTATTTTTCTGTTGGTTTGTCTTGTTCAACTTTGATATGGTAATTTTTGTTTTATCTTATTATATTTTATTGTCATGTTTTGTTGTTATCTCTTAGAAACCTGTTCTTTTTTAACGAGAGACAGAAAGGGAGTGGATCAAGATGAGAGAGGAGGTGGGAAGGAACTTGGAGGAGTAGAGGAAGAGGAAACTGTATTCAGACTATAGTGCATGAGAAAAGAATCTATGTTTAATAAATGGGAAAAATTCCTGTGATAAAATAAAAAGATAACAACTAAGAATAAATAAAAGAAAGTTTATATTTTTGGATAAGTACCGAGTTGAGAACCTTTCATGTTTATTACTTACATGTGTGCATGTGTGCGTGTGTGTGTGTGTGTGTGTGTGTATGTAACAGAGAGGAGGGAGAAAGAGAGAGAAGAGAGGGGTTATTTCTCATGTCTTTATATCTTTGGAAACTTTTTGTTATTTTTGTTGGTGCCAGAGTTCTTACAGTTCTGTGGCATGAATCTTTAAAAAAAATGTTGTATGGGATTTCTGCAGCTCTTTTCATGTAGGCATTTAGAACTATGAACTCTACTCTTAGAATTACCATCACTGTGCTCCATAGGTCGGAATATGTTGTGTTCTCATTTTCATTCAATTCTAAATGTTTTTATTTTTCTTCTTGACTTTTGTCTTGATCCAATTTCCATTCTGTAGTGATTTTTTAGTTTCCACGAGTGTGTACACTTTCTGACACTTCTATTGTTGGTATTCAGGTTAGTTCATGGTGATCAGATAGGGTTCAGTGTGGTATTCCAACTTTTAATAGCTGCTGAGACTTCCTTCATGACATAATGTGTGGTTAATTTTGGAGAAAGTTCTGAAGGCTGCTGAGAAGAAAGCATATTCTTTTATGTTGTGGTGGCGTGTTCTGTAGATGTCTGCTAAGTCCATGTGACTCATGTTATTTAACTCCATAATTTCTCTGTTTAATTGTCATTCAGATAACCTATTGGTAATATTGAAGTATTGAAGTCACCCACTATCACTGTGCTAATATTGGTGTAGTTTTAGCTGTAGCAGGGTTTATGAACTCAGAAGTCCTTGCATTTTACTCTCAAATTGCAATATCCTCTCATTGGATTTTTTCCTTTAATAAATATGTAGTGTCCTTCGTCTGATTAGTTTTTGTTTGAAGTCTGTTTATTAGGCATAAAGTAGCCACATCTTCTTGCTTCTTCATTACATTGGCTTAAAATATCTTCTTCTATCCTTTTACTCTGAGGTGATGTCTGTCCTTTTTGGTGAGGTGTATTTCTGGATGCAGTAGAAAAATAAATCCTGTTTTCTGATGCAACCTGTTAGTTTATGTCTTTTTATTGTCTCTTTACTAATTGGGATCATTAATATTGGGAATTATTAACAAGAAGTGTTTATTAATTCCTGTTATTGTGTTATTATGTCACCCCCTGACTCTTTTGACTAATTATTCTGGGATTGTTTGTTATTTGTATCTTCTTTGGTTTAGTTAACCTCATATTCAGATGAATGTTTTTCTTTTATAGACCTGGATTGATGGATATAAATTGCTTAAATTTATTTTTAACATAATTTTTTCCTATGATTGTTATTGATATTTTTGCTGGGTGTGGTAGACTGAGAAAGCATCTATTGTTTTTTAGAGGTTGTAGAACATCTGTCCAGACATTTTTGGTCTTTCAGGGCCTTCATTGAAAGTCAGTTATTATCCCAATGGGCCTGGCTTTCTATGTGCTTGTTGCTATATTCATAATAGCCAGAGGCTGGAAACAGTCTACATGTTCATTAATAGATTTATGGATGAATAATGAATATGTAGTACATTTATACAATGGAAAATCATATAGCTTTTAAGAATAAAAATGAAATTGTGAAATTTTCAGATAAACAGATGGAGCTAAAAACAGTCATTCTAGGTGAGTTAATCCCCAAAGACAAATACTTCATGTTTGCTTTTATATGTGGATATTATCTCTTAGGCTTTAGATACATATGTTTCAATCTGTATCACCAACAGTTGTGTAGCTAGTAAGGGACCATGGGGGAGGAGAGCATCTTCAAAGGAATGGAAAATAAAGTATAGTGTTATAAGGAGATAAAGGGAAACATCGATTAGGAGGATTAAATGGGGAGGTGAGGTGAGTGGATATGGTAAGAAGGGGATATGGGGGGGGAACAGCTATCATTTAAAGGCCTTTTGGAAACATACTACTGTAGAAGTTTTTCAAAATATATATGAAATGAGAAGAACTTAAATGAAGTCACTATATAATGGGGGAAGAGAATGCCCCAACTAGATATCTTATGCCACCAAACAAAACCTCCAATGCCAGGAATGGGTTATATCTTGTTGAGTCATTGTCCAAAGGGTGTTCCGTGGACCACTTCCTAAATATCATAGACTACTGTCAAGAGTATGGGCTACTATCCATAATCTGATGGTAAGACTCTATTGCTGAAGACACAACTTACATATATTATCAAATGAATTGAGCTGAGCTAATTCTAAACTAGAATTTTCACCCCTACTGACTAGCACTCATGGTGGTATAAAATACTTTACATACTATCAGAGGAGCAAGGTAATCATAAGTTTCTCCCAGCTACAAATTCCTTGGCCCACAACAGAGAACTGCCTACAAGGTATAGTGGTGTAATAGTGGCACAAATGTTATGGGAGTAATCAATCATTTCTGATGATATTGGTAAAATGACTATAAACCTGAGACTAAATAAATTATGGACCTAGTAGAAAGCCTGCTATTCTTATTCTGCTAAAGGAACATAGCAATACAATGACTCCTACTGATGTATCACTATACTCATAGAGAGGAGCATCACTCAGTCCTCATCAGACAAGCTTCTTTTTGCAATGGATGGAAATCAGCATAGAGACTCATGATTAGACAATGTGCAGATAGTGAGAAACTTTGGACTCAGCCCTAAATGAGATGTCTTTATCAACTCCCTCCCCTCAAAGCTCAGTGATCTATGCAGAAGAGGAGACAGAAAGGTTGTAAGAGCCAGAGGTGGTGGATGGCTCTAAGGAAACAGTGTCTTCCGGACACAACAGGTCTGATGCATGTATGATCTCACAGAGACTGGACCAACATGAACAAGACCGGCATAGGTTCAAACTAGACAAAACCACAACACTGAGATAGAAATGGCATGTGATCCCACCTTAACCAAGAAGCTATTTACAACTTTTACCAATTTATCTGTGCTGGGAAAGAAAAAATCAATTTGTACAATAGAATTTCATTGTGTATATCATCCACTCTAAGGCAGGCCCCATTCCCAGGAGTAGCTGGCTGATCAACATGAAACAGACTCCATTGTGTGTGTGTGTGTGTGTGTGTGTGTGTGTATGCGTGCTCTTTTTGTTTTGTTTTTGGTATTTTTACCTTATTGATTTTATTTTTTTTGTTTGCTTGTATATTTTTATTTTTTGTTGTTTTCCAGGTTTTGAGAGAGAGGAAGAGAGACAATTTGAAATTGGATGAGGAGGGAGGTGGAGAGAGTCTAGGAGGAGGTGGGGGAGGTGAAAGAACATGATCAAATATATTGCATAAAATATTTAAAATAATTTTTTAAAGTCAGGTGTATATGTGGTGTGGCAAGACCTCTCAGAAGTTGTTTCGTAGATTTAAAGTTCTCAGTACTATCTCTTACTGTGAACATTTTAAGTTTTAATGCATCTTGTATTGTGTACCTTTTATGTCCGGTTTTAAAAAGCCTTTATTTACCCAAAGCCATGAAGACATTTTGCAACTAATTTTGTAGTTAGCATGTAAAGAAATGGATCTCACTGTGACACTTACCACTGTCCTTTGCTCTAAATGCCCCTGCCCTCTTCTTCCTGCCACCCCTTCCTCCAGCTTGCTGTCCCCATTGTCGGCCAAATACTCCATTCCAGTTCAACAACACAAGCATTTATTCCAGTTCCCTCTTTTGTTTCCTCCTCTTCTCTAACCAGGGTATTAAAAGAATTGCAATGGTCAAACCTTGGCCCTTGTGCAGACAGGGTAAGTGCTCTGCCTCTGAGTTGCATCCTGAACCGCTTGTTCATGTTCTCTTCCCCAGGGAGTAGATCATCTTTAAGGTTGCCATTGGTTCCTTCCCCTCTTGGAATTCACAAAGCCAGTCCCCAACAGGAAAATGAACACTTCCTTTCCTTTTGAGGACAACTGACTGTCTTTTTTGTTTTAGAATTAGAAGCCAATTTTGCCTCCATGTGCACATTTATTTGGACATCACCTCATTCTCTGCAAATTTATTGAATTTTTGACTTTTTGAAACCCAAATACTGCCTCTCTCTTTTCATCTATTAACTTGAATAAAATTGAAAGATGTGCTTGTTTTATATCAGTCATTCACTTTCATGGCATTTAGTCTTTTTGTGAATTAATAGCAAGTTCAGAATAATAACTTAGCAGCTTACTCTAAGAAGCTGAGCTTTATCTACATTGTGGTAACTGTGGCTGATGTACACTGGCTTGGGATAGAGTTCAGTGTGTTTAGTCAGCTTGGCATGCTGGCATGCACCTGTAACCCCAGTGCTGTGCAGATGGAGGCGAAGGAGGATCAGAAGTTCAAGGTCATCTTTGGCTATTTATTTAGTGTGAAGAAAGGCTGGCTTACACGAAACTGTCTCATCCAAAGCAAAACCAAAAGAGTACGTCCGAGTGGCCAATACATTAGCTGAATTTATTATAAGCAAACAACAGGTGCATTTGAATAAAACCGCTTGGGACTTTGTAACTCATTATTTGCTTCTGCCAGTCAGTGCCTCCCACAAACCTTCTTCAGTGCCCCCTTCACTTCCTTGTTCCTTAAAGTATAGATGAGCGGATTCAGCATGGGAGTCACCAAGTTATAGAAGAGAGTGAGAAATTTCCCTTGGTCCTGGGAAGAGCTATTCCCAGGCTGCATGTACATATAGATGATGCTTCCATAGAACAGGGACACCACAGTGATGTGGGAGCTACAGGTGTTGAAAGCTTTCCATCTTCCAGCAGCCGACTTGATCCTCAGCACGGCAGCGGCTATGTAGCCGTAGGAGACAAGAATCAGCGTGAGGGGCAGCAGGACGATAAGGATGGCGAAGGTGAAAGCCAGCATTTCCACCGCACGAGCATCCACACAGGCCATCTTGATCAGAGCCGGCATTTCACAAAGGAAATGATTGACCCTGCGGCGGCCGCATCTGGACAGGGTCATTGTTAGTGGTGACATGACGATAGCGTTGATGAGCCCAC
Source organism: Neodon shergylaensis (assembly GCA_025134845.1). Taxonomy (NCBI): domain Eukaryota; kingdom Metazoa; phylum Chordata; class Mammalia; order Rodentia; family Cricetidae; genus Neodon; species Neodon shergylaensis. Next base: position 481,938 of record JABTXL010021127.1, on the reverse strand, counting down.
TCCCCCAGGCCAGAGCCACCAGTCTCACACACAGCTGTGGGTGCATAATGATCATGTAATGCAAAGGTTTGCAAACGGCAGCATAGCGGTCGAATGCCATGACAGACAGTAGGATGCACTCTATTCCCCCAACCGACAGGAAGGAGAAAAGTTGGACCACGCAGCCAGCATAGCTGATGGTCTTGTCTGGGCCCCAGAGGTTTACTAGCATCTGTGGGATGCAGCTGGTACTAAAGCAGAGATCCAGAAATGAGAGATTTGCCAGAAAGAAGTACATAGGGGTGTGAAGTCGGGGGTCCAATATACACACAAGGATTATGGTTGCGTTTCCCAGCACAGCCACTGAGTACAGAGTGAAATTTACTATGAAGAGCACCATCTCCAGGCGAGGGCGATCCGAGAAGCCCACTAAGATGAACCCATACTCGGAGCTGTCGTTTGACTTCTCCATTGCCTTTCTCTCAGGTCATCAGATCTGTGCAGCTGGTAGGAGCCAAACAAAAAAGAGTTAATCTCTATTTCCTAAAAGCATGCAACAACAGGATCCAGAGAGGCGCATTTGGTGACCGAGTCCAACTATGCCTTGTACAGGAGACAACTCTCCACACAGAAGTAATGACTGTTTGTCATTGACACAGATTATTTTATGTTGGGAAATTTTGACATAATCACCTTTTAATTTGAATTAGTTAATTTTTGAGCTTTGGAGACAGGGTCTTATGTAGCCCAGGCTGGCCTCATACTTCCTATGTAGCCAATAGACATTGAACTCCTGACCTTCCTGCCTTCACTTTGCAAGTACTAAGCTTACAGGCAAGGACCACAACATCCAGCTACCATCTTTCATTATGTGAGGTGAATTACATCTGCCAAGTGTCTCGGGTCTGCAAATGACATCTCTACCAAGAGTAAACGCATCTTGCAACCTAAGTTGCTAAGGTTAGGGAGCATAGTCTGTCCAGAAATGAAACACCTACTTGGCTGTATTTTGTCTTCTAGTCACCCTTTAGAATTATCAAAACAATTGTAGAAGTGAGGCGAACAGCAAGAGGGATGAATGGAGGGAAAGTGAAGGAGAGTGTAAGAAATAAAAAAACAATTAGAGCCGAGCGGTGGTGGTGGAGGCAGAGGCGGGCAGATCACTGAGTTCGAGGTTAGTCAGGTCTATAGAGCAAGTTTCAGGACAGCCAGGGATACACAGAGGAACTCTGTATCAAAAAGAAAGCAAGCAAAAAAGCAATTAGAAAAGAGTAATTTTAAAACACATTGATCATAATTTATCTAAAAAAAAAAAACCAGAGAGAGCTCGACTCATAAATAACACAGTCAAAATTGGATTAAAGACGCCAAGATGATACACAGCAGAGCTAGGCAAGAGAGCAGGCGTCTGCTGGCTCCACAGAAAACATGGCTCCCACCCTCAGTCTGTCAGACTTTGGATAACCAGAAAGAGTGACACAATTAGGATTCCTAAGTGGGTACTACTTAGGAACAGATGCAGACTGTTGTGTGAGAAATGCACCTGACCATAGTGTGTTTAATTAGTAAACCAGGAATAAAATAGCAGCAGAACCTAAGGGTTTTTTTTCAGCAGATATGTTGGTTTTCAAATAATGCATAGCTCCAAAAATATGCATTATTTGAAAAACTTCTAAAATCGATGGTCCTATAGTAAATTAATTTTTCCACAAATAAATATACCAAAGTAAAAAGCAAGAACAGTGTCCCCACTTTTTAGTCCTTTAGGCTCACCTGTTTTCAACTTTCCCCAACAATTCAGGCATAACATGTATTAATGTTTTTCTTCTTCTTATTTTGTTATCTGGGATTTTGTGATGGTTGTGCATTTGATATATGTAGAAAAAGATAGGATTATAAAACTAAAGCACCTGGAATTATATAGTAATAGTTACAAAGACTGAAAATCAAATCTCCAACTCATTTTCTGTGCATGACAGTTTCTTTCTGAAGATGTATAAAGACCACTTGACTACAATGATAGGAATAATGGTCTAACACAGCTTCAGAGAAAAGAGGCAATGATGCAACCACCTAGGCTAGTTAAATTACACAGTAAATAGGCAACTACAGTAGGATCTATCCTCTCTCTAGCTGCCATTTAGGCCAAGTACCCAGCCTTCCATGGGCTTTAGGAGCCGTTACCAAAGCCCTACAATGAGGACTTCCTAAAGACCCCAGAAAGTAAGCAAGGTGGATGGAAATACTCTTATAGCCCACGAAAGCAGGGCTGATCTTTCAGCATCAAGATGATGCCTACAAGTCGGTGTAACCTGGTTTCTTGACAATACCATGGGGACCGTTCCCTCCTTTGGGTAACTAATTGGTGCTGCACATGAAAATAGAAGAGTAAGCTCCTGTGGGGAGATGATGAAACCACATCTGACAGGAGTCTTAACCCAGGTTAAGTTTTTAGTTTCCATTTGGAGCCAGAGATGCTCATATCCACAAGATTTGATGATTTCTATGGTAAAACACTCTTGTTGACTGGGGCAAAACCATCATTAGTAGTCAGGGCTCTGGCATACCTCCAAAGCTTTGCCCTGAATGATTGAGATGACACAATTTTCTGAGGAGAAAAATTTTTTTTTTTCAAATTTTTTTTTTTTATTGAGAAAAAGAAAAGAAAAAAAAGTTTCCGCCTCCTCCCGGCCTCCCATTTCCCTCCCCCTCGTCCCACCCTTCTCCCCCTCCCCCCGCTCCTCTCCCCCTCCCTCTCCAGTCCAAAGAGCAGTCAGGGTTCCCTGTCCTGTGGAAAGTCCAAGGCCCTCCCCCCTCTGTCCATGTCTAGGAAGGTGAACATCCAAGGTGGCTAGGCTCCCACAAAGCCCAAACTTGAAGTAGGATCAAAACCCTGGGCCATTGTCCTTGGCTTCTCATCAGCCCCCATTGTTCGCCATGTTCAGAGAGTCTGGTTTTATCCCATGCTTCTTCCGTCACAGTCCAGCTGGCCTTGGTGAGCTCCCAATAGATCAGTCACACTGTCTCAGTGGTTGGGTGCACCCCTCGTGGTCCTGACTTCCTTGCTCATGTTCTCCCTCCTTCCGCTCCTCATTGGGAACTTGGGAGCTCAGTCCGGTGCTCCAGTGTGGGTCTCTGTGACTATCTCCATCCATCACCAGCTGAAGGTTCTATGGTGATATGCAAGATATTCGTCAGCATTGCTGTAGGATAGGGTCATTTCAGGTTCCCTATCCTCAGCTGCCCAAGGAACTAACTGGGGACCTCGCCTTGGGCTCCTGGGAGCCACTCTAGGTTCAAGTCTCTTGCCAACCCTAAGGTGGCTCCCTTAACTAAGAATTGAGCTTCCGTGCTCCCCTAATTGGTTTCTAGCCATAAATAACGGTCACGGAGTATATAGTGGTGAACCTAAAGAAGCTAAATAAGAAGGTGAACCCAAAGAAAAACATATAATTATCCTCTTGGATACGGGAAGTAGACAAAATTGAGGGGAGAAAATTTGGGACCTTGGGGGTGGGGTGGGATGGGAGTATCGGGGGATGGGGAGAGAAAAGTGAGAAGGGGAGGATGAGGGAAACTTGGGGAAACAGGATGATTGGGATAAAGGAAGGTTGGATAGGGGAGCACTGAGGAGAAAATTTTAAATTCACATTTATCTCTATTTTAATATGATGTTTAATTGATAATGCAAGAGTAGACTATTTTAATAGTCTAAATATTTTAATAGTACTATTAGTAATATTGGTAAAATACTAATTTTAATAGTCTAAGCTAGTCTAAAAATTTTCCATTTTTATATGAAAATAGATTTTCAAAAGATATTCCAAGTAGACAAGTCATTGTCACTTGTCTTCTAGGTTTTATTTCACTCTGGATGATAAAGTTACACAAACACAACACATAGAAAATGAGTACAAATAATTTGATTAGCTGAAATTCTTTAACTTAAATTTAAAGATTTTGTGTGTGTGTTTGTGTGTGCGCACGCATGCACGCCTGCACACAGGTGACCTTGGAGGCCAGAAGAGGGTCCTGTTGGATCCTCTGGAACTGGAGCTATTGGTGTTGTAAGCTGCTAGATGTGGGTGCTGGGAACTGAACTCTGGAACTCTGGAAGAACAAGCGTTCTTAAACTGCTGAGCCATTGCTCCAGCTCTTTAATCTATATTTAAACAAAAAACTAATTTCCCTTTTTAAGGGAAAACATTAATTACTCGTTGGATGAGATAAAAATTTTTCCCTCTCAGAAATTCAAAATGATAACTGTCTCGATCAGTATAATTAAAAGCTAGAGTGAGTCCTTGAACTTGGTGCGTAGCTGAAGAATAAACTACAGGCACACTCACTGATGCTTGGTATTAGTGCTTGCTGGTTTCTTTTAAGCTGAGGTTATCTGAAACTCAAGGCAGGCCCAGAAAATTCATTTCATAAGTAGAGTATATATATATAGGTCATCAAGTTTAAAATAGTGTCATTTTATTACAAATATGTAAGAATCAAGTA
>JABTXL010021127.1:411613-477446 GCA_025134845.1 Neodon shergylaensis | reverse complement strand
CTCTGAGGGGCTGACCTCTAAAGTGCTTGCTGAGTTCTCACTGCAGAGTTCTGTGGTCCATAGCACAAAACCAAGACCAAAGAGAAACTACCTTGGTTTACACAAATATGTAAAGTTAACTGGAGTTTGAAAGAAGTGGATTGTGAAAACTAAATTTGTGTGTGTGTGTGTGTGTGTGTGTGTGTGTGTGTGTGTGTGTGTGTAGGTGAGAGACAACATGAAGGAGTCACTTCTCATCTTCTACCATTTAGGTCCCAGGACTTGAACTTAAATCATCAGGCTTGGTGGCAAATACCTTTACTCTCTGAGCCATCTTGCCATTCCCAAAAAATGGATTTCCAATTTCTACCTAATATCTTTCCATTTAAAATGCTAATATATCACCACACAAACACATAATATATAAGTATTACATGATGTTGCTTCAATATTTAAAAGATAAATGAGAGTTTGAAAGTCAGTACAAATAATTTGGTATAGTGGTATATTACTTGTGTTTTAATGAACAAAGCTTGCTTGAAGATCAAAAAAGCAAAGCAGTCAACCACTAGAGAGATCTTTTACCTTTACCAAATCTTCAGATCAAAAGTATGGGATCCTGTCTCAACAACTCTTCAGACTCCACACTCCAGTCAGTTCCTGTCTTTTCCCCTTTATTTTCCTCTCTCTGCCCAGCCATATCACTCCTGTCTCCACCTCCCTAGTGCTGGAATTAAAGGTGTGTGACTCCCAAACTCTGGGATTAAAAGTGTGAGTCACCACCACCTGGATCTCTTTCTGGATTGATCTTGTGTAGCCCAGGATAGCCTTGAACTCACAGAGATCCGTCAGCCTCTGTCTCCTGAGTTCTGGGATTAAAGGTGTGGCAGTGTGACTGCTTTGCCCTCTGATCTTCAGGCATGCTTTATTTATTAAAACACAAATAATATGCCACTACAAATATGTGTACTATGCAGATTTGACTCTGATTGTACATATCTTTGCATCTTGTTCCTAAAGCCAACGAACTATTTCATGCTTGATAGACCTTGTGATTTTACATTTGTTGAGGAAACAGGCTTATACAGATTCAGAGTTCTGACTCATAGGAACAGATCCCATAATGAAAGGGATAGCCCAATCATCTCAGAGCACCTAGGAATTCGGTAGGAATTAAATAGTGCTGGTATTTTCACATATTGTCTGTTAGAGAAAAAGCTGAAGTTAAATAAAAAACAAACAAACAAAAACAAAAACTGGAGCGCTGATACTTGTTGGATTCTTTTCCAAAACAAAACAAAACAAAACAAAATAAAACAAAATCACAACTTCCATTAGGTCTATATAATTTTATTTTAATTTGTAGGTTCAAGTGCATTCCATAATCACAGTACTACCAATTATTTTCATACAAGCCACTTGCTTGTTAATGAAGAGGCTTAAGATTCTTTTGGCATTTATCAAAGCAATGGGGTGAATAAGGAAGAAGACTAGATATACCAGTGCATTATTTTCTACTTTCAATAACTCATGTGTTTTCCTCTAAACATCTGGGAAACCTTTGGGGATTCTTGCTGCTGAAGTCAGGGGGTAATATTTAAAATGAGAACAGGCATGATGAGAGAGGGTGATTTCCAACTTCTGAAGTTCTTTACAGAAGTTGCAAAGAACAAGACCTTGGGGATCTTGTTATAGTTGTTAGAGGAGATAATGACAAATGTGTTTCCCCAAGTCCACAGGGATCTGGCTCTTGTAAGAGTGAAACTTGTTAGTACAGTCTTTCATAATGCGTGCAACTATTAAAAGTTTCAGAAGTTTCATAATAATTCACAAAGTGAAGTCTCTAGGGCTATCTTACTCCAGGGTTATTTTAGAAGAAGCAGGCAATTATTCAGAGAGCCCAGTGAGTTCGCTCCTGTCACATTCTTCCCTTTACAGTTGCCTCTCTGCTGCTCTGTAGCCCTGGAGACTTACTTATGATGTGTTACACCACTAAACCTCAAACTTCCTCATTGTAACTGGAATAAGCATTCTTTCCCTTGCAGCAGGGATTTCATTGGTCAGGGACTTACTGTAAGTGCCTAGGAGAGTTATTCTCATAGTGACCTTACTTTGTTTATATTTCCCTTCAGAAATAATTCCCTTTAAAATTTTGTATTGTAATAATGCCTTGTGAATGCAATAATTATTTACCAACCACATTTTCAGTGAAAATATTTTGTTCACACGTGTTATTTATCTACCCTTAAAGATATCACAATCCAAAAAAGTAAGAACTAGGTTGTTACAACATTGTGTCAAAAACTAGCATGTTTCCAATACACAAAACGATAAACATTGAGCTACTTATGCTATTGTGTTTGCTAACTTATTGTTTTTCTACTTGATATTTTCACATTCTATTACAATAGTGTTTATTGATGAATTTCTAATCTTCACCAAAATGCTAACACAAGCAATCCCTCAAAATCATTGATTTTATTATTGTAAAAGAGATTTAAAAGTGATGGTATGCATATACATAATTTGTTTAATTTTATTTTGAAAAAAGCTTGGATAATTTTTAGATAAAGCAGATACTGCAGTGAAATGCTGTCTTTTGAGCTAACTCGCTTGATGAAGCAGATTCTAAGGCAAATATTACAGCACCAACTTGGTGTCGCCACAACATGGTAATGATGAATATTTAATTTGTTTTTTATGTATCTTCATTTCCCATGAATAAACACTTCTGAACTTACTGGTTATTATGTAACATTAGCTTCATAAATTAATAAATACATATAGGTTAAGATATATGTTATATAACAAAACGAAAGACTCACATTTACATGGAACATTAATGTTCCATGCCCACAGAAAAACATATAACCAAGGAATATGCACAAGGTTTGGTGTGGTGGCATATATCTTTAATCCTAGCTCTTGGAAGGCAGAGGCAAGAGGATTAGGATTTCAAGGCTAGCCTTGGCACATAGTGAATTTGAGGCCAGCATGAACTACATAAGACTCCGAGTGATGTTTAACTTTGGTTTTCAACTTGACAAGATCTAGAATTACTTAAGAGACAAGCTCCTGGGCACAACTGTGAGGAATTTTATCTAGAGTAAGCTAAGTAAGGCAAGAAGATCCACCTAAATGTAGATGGTGCTGTTCCTGTGTGTTGTGATCCAAGACTGAATGAAAAGGAAGAAAGAAGTCAAGAACAGACATTCATTGCTATCTGCTTCTTAATTATGGGCTCAATCAGAATAGCTCCTGCACCCATGACTTCCCCACCACCGTGGAGGAAATAAACCCTTTCTTCCTTGGGTTTCTTTCTTTTTTTTTTGGTTTTTCGAGACAGGGTTTCTCTGTGGTTTTGGAGCCTGTCCTGGAACTAGCTCTTGTAGACCAGGCTGGTCTCGAACTCACAGAGATCCGCCTGCCTCTGCCTCCCAAGTGCTGGGATTAAAAGCGTGCACCACCACCACCCGGCCTTCCCTGGGTTTCTTTTGTCAGATATTTATCACAGCAATGGGAAAAGTGACTAAGCCACCCTGTGCCAAGAAAAGAAAAAAGAAAAAGAAGAAAGAAAAAATGTGGGTAACCGTTTCATAATAGCAATAAAAATTTGAACACACTTAGAAAAGTATAAACATCAGACTTGATTAAACTATAATCAGCAATCCATATACACCACAGCACATAAATCGAATCAAGATTGATGACTGTCACATAACAATTAACGGAAAGTGAGGAAAGTTTTGTATTGTGGCATGGGGCATTGCAATGGAGCTGTAGGAATTTGGGGATAGGGCCGGTTACTGATGACGTCTAACATGGAGAACATCACAAGAAACTGGTGCTGAAGTATAAGCTCTTCAGCAACTAAGGGTTCAAATGCAAGGGGAGTGAGGGAAGCAGTCAAGAGGCAAACTGGGACATTACTTGTAGTAACAGGTGAGAGACAGAGGTGGGAATTAATTCAAGAAATATAAATATTAAGGAAGAGAGTGTCTTGTGATTATGTACTCAATGCCAACAATTTGAAGGGATCCTGACCCATAGATGACACTCGTGTCACTATGCCTGGCCTGTTTACAGTGATGCACATGGTATTCAATCACTAAGTGAGGAATTGATGAATTCCTAAGAAAGGGATTTGCTCATGCTATAGCCAAGTGAGGAGACAAGATAGAACGTATCAGACAGCCCCCTTGAATAGTTTATGGATGTTTATGGGTTAAAGAAATGGATGCCCAACCACTGTGGTTGGTATTAAAATAAATAAAAATATTTAAAATAATAATAAAAAGAAAGTGGATGCTCTGAGGCCTGAGGGTATGAGTATGGAAAGGTGAAGTAATACAGTGGCCCATGCACATACAATCAAACCTCATAATTCTTTATCAGTTGCGTGTTGAGAAGATGACAGTGGTAGTATGCTCACTCCAGGGACAGTTTTGGCATTTTGGCTTCAAGAGGTCACCCATTAGATATCCATTTTTTCCTGTTAATCTGGGTAGCACTGTACCTGCTGCTGTGTAACAGATCACCGAAACCTTAGCAGCTTAAAACAAACTAGATACATTGCTTCATAGCTTCTTTTGGATAGGGCTCTGGTCCCTGACAGCGGTGCTTCATTGACTCAGAGTCTCTCACAAGGCTGCAATCAAGGTATTTTGGTCTTAACATTAACTGAGTACCAACCCCACTAATTGTCCATTGGCAGGCCCAGAAGACTTATTCCAAGCACATTCATTATAGCGTATTTCCAAGTTCCTCCATGACAGAGTACCTGGCTTACTCCATAGTGGACTTATGAGAGAGCATTCAAGAAGAAAGTCAGTCTGCTTAGACAACATCTCTAAAGGGATCTACACCATTTCTACTCTATTCTATGTATTAGGAACAAGTCAGCAAGTTGACCTCATATTCAAAAGAATATTACATGGGAATATTACATGAAAGCCAAGACATATAGGTCATATGTGCTATATCAGGGAACATCTGCCATACACAGTGACTCCTCATCTGCTGATTTTCACCACAAGAAGTCTCTAGAGTCTGACAACAGTCTTAGATTATCAAGATACCTTTCTGTTTCTCATCAACATTGAGAGCATCATTTTCGAACATCAAAGGCTTTAGGTCCAAAGTTGCAAACATCCCCCTGCGAATGTTTGAGAGCAAATGGAGCAACTTCAGTTTCTATTTCTGGGTTCCTAGACCTACCCATGTACCGTTCCCGTTAGAGACACAGCACAGTAGAGGGATCTCTAATTTAATTATGAGAGACTGAATAAAAACTCATAATGATAAAGTTTTATATGAAACAATCTTGACCATCCTGAGAAGCCAAACTACAGCCTTGGTAGTAATCCAATTGAAGAAGTAAATATTTGGTTAAAAATCACTACTTTCTTCTTCCACATCAGGATCAATCAGGAAAGAACAAACATATTCCCAACACAATAAAAGAAAAAGCATATTTGCTTTCTTTAGACTTCTCTGACAATTTCTTCATTTTAGGAACTTCCAACCAGCTGGAAATCAACTACTTTGTCATTGCAAGTATGTAGAGTAATCCTGCTCATCCCCATGTGGGTGATATATTAGTTTGCTCTTCCTGTTGGTATAATACAACATTTGAGGCTAGGCACATTATAGAGTATTTTCTTTAGCAGAGAGTTTCAGTTTGGCAGCTCCATCTGTTTGGATTGTGATGAGGTTTCAGTCCTTTGTGTCACAAAGCTGAAGGAGGCACAATGACAAAGAAGAGGAGCCAGAATGATCACATGGTAAGTTAGAAGGCAAGAAGAATTTGGAGTCCAGGGTTGCTCTGTTTATAATAACTTGTTACTGTGGGGATTGCCTGGGGAAGTACTTCACTCCTGTGATCTAATTACCTTGTACAAGCACCCACATTTAAGATTTGCACTGCTTTTACATCACCACTGGGGACCAAGCTTCTACCACACAAACCTTTAGAGGCTACAATCAATCATAGTGCAGAATTATTAGGAGTCTTCTTTTGTTTACAGAGAATAGTCTATACCCTGAGGAGCAGATTCTTTGTTTGAAATGTGCCTCTAGATGGCTGCTGCTGAGCCTGGAAAAGGCTATTCAAACATTCTGTGACCAGTTGCTACTGTATTACACGGCATCTATCATGACCAATGGAACCCTTAGATTTGAGTTCCCTCTCTTACCTGATTTCCTTTGAAATGGGTTGCATGGTTAGGTACAAGGCCACATGGGATTCTGTGCTGCCCAATCAAAGTTTTGCACATGATCCCATTGCCTACATAAGTTTTTTTTTTACAAGAAAGACATGCCTGAAAATTCTATAACTTTTAAAGATACATTACTAGCACTTTCAGGATGGAAAAGGTCAGAGATAGCAGATTCATTACCATATTTCAAGGAGTTCTTGGGGAATAATTCTATACCAGGGTCTTATCAACTGGTTGTTGGCATTCAAAGTCAGAGGTTGGAGCAGGCTTGGCTGGTGAGTCTGTGGTATATCACTGCGCCCTTTTCATTTGTGCACGCAATGTACCAATTCCAGGGAGCCAATAACGAAGACTAGCTGATGTCAGCTTAATTATTTCATTTGATTGGGGTCTCATGCACAGTGGATGGTGCTGGTAAGAACTAAGATACAACATCATAGTATTTGATGTCTATCTACTTGATTTTTTATTTATATTTGCTTGTTTGTCTTTTCAGACAGGAGATGATATCCTAAGCTGGCTTCAAATTCACACAGCTTTATTGTTTCAACTGAGATTATAAATATATATCTATTATGCCATGCTTGGCTTGGCTAGATTTTTTTTTTGTCAACTTGACACAGTTTGGAGTCATTTGGGAAGAGGTAACCTTAAATAGGAGAATGCCTGTCTCAGATTGGCCTAAAGATAAGCTTGTGGGGCATATTCCTGATCAGTGATTGGTATGAGTGAGCCCAGATCACTAAAGGCTGTGATGGTGCTCATAAAAGAAAACAGTCTGAGCAAGGCATGTGGAACAAACCAGCAAGCAGCATTCCTCCACAGGTTCTGCTTCAATTTCTTTCTCCAGGTTCCTGTATTCAGTACCTGTCCTGAGTCCCTTCATGCTAGCCTACAACTGCAAGCTGAAATAAACCCCTTCCTCCCTCATTGTTTTTGGCCACCAGAAAGGAAATTCCTCGCAATACGTATTCAGAATAATAAATGTTCAAAACAAAGAAAGTATATTGAAAGCTATGTAGGAAAATGGCCAAGTCGCATATAAAGTCAAGCTCATTTGAATAACACCTGACTTTTCAATGGAGACTGAAGGCCAAAAAGACAAGAATGGATATTGTATAAGCTCTATGAAACCACAAATGGGAGCCCACACTGCTAGGGCCAGGAAAACTACCAACCACAACCAATGGATAAAGAAAATCATATTTTAACAAAACTAAAGTTAAGCAATTTTGTTCACCAATGCAGCTCCACAGAAGGGACTAGGAGGAATACTTCAGTCTGAAGAGAAGGTTAACTACACCCAAGAAGACACAGAAAGAAATAGTCCTAGACCAATTAATCAAAAGAGGGGAAAACCTACACTGTCACCACACCAAAATAATGGAAAATAATAAACAATTCTCATTAGCAACTCTCAGTATTTAATAGTCTCAGTTCCCCAACAAAAGACATAGACTAACAGGTTGAATTATAAAACATTATCCATATTTCTGCTGAATGCAAGAAACACACCTTACCACCAAAGATAGATGTTGTCAGATGTTTCATACTCTGTGTGAAAATGTGTTCCTGTTTTATTCTGCTGGCTTTAATAAAGAGCTGAATGTCCAGTAGATAGGCAGGAGAAGTTAGGCATGGCTTCTTGGAGAGAAAGGAACGCAGGACTAGAATCTAGGTATGCAGGAGAAACCAGCAAGGCATGGAGGGCACCAGACATACAGAATGGAGGAGAGGTAAAAAGCCACACGACAGAACATAAATTAATAGAAGCAGATTAAATTAAGTAGCTAGTTGAAAACAAGCCTAAGCTAAAGGCCAAGTTTTCACAATTAACAATAAGTCTGTGTCATTGTTTGGGGACTGGTGTTCTGAAGACAGTTTGATGAGAAAGACCTCCATCAGACAGACATCACCTCAGGGTAAAAGGATGAAAAACGGTGTTCCAAGGAAAATGGAAACAGGAAGTAAGGAAGTGTATCTATTTTAATATCTGATAAAGAGTCTTCAAACCAAAATTTATCAGAAGAGATGGAGAAGGACACTGCATACTCATTAAAGGAAAACATACCAAGAGGACATTGTAATTCTTAACATTCATGCACCAAACACAAGGGCACTCAGGTTCATGAAAGAAACCCTACTACAGCTTAAATCACATATTGACCCTCACACGCTGAGGGTGGGAGTTTTCAATACCTCAGTCTTGCCAGTAGACAGGTCATCCAGACAAAAGCTAAACAGAAAAAAATCTGAAGTTAAATAACATCATAAATCAAATGGACCTAACAGACATCTGCAGAACATTCCATTCGAACGCAATAGAATACACTTTCTTCTTAGCAGCCCATAGAATATTCTCCAAAATTGGCCATATATTAGGGCACAAACAAGTTTAAGCAGTGATTAAATATTGAAATAACACCCTGCATCTTATCTGGACACCACGGATGAAAGATGAATATCAACAACAGAAACAGCAGAAAGTGTATACAAACTCATGGGAGCTCCTGTCTCCTACAGCCTTATATTCCTCTCTGCCCAGTTATATTCCTTCCTGTCTCCACCTCCCTAGTGCTGGGATTAAAGGTGTGTGTCTCCCAAATACTGGGATTAAAGGTGTGAACCACTGCCACTGGCTCTGTTTATCTTTTAGCTTAGATCAATTTCGCATAGCCCAGGGTGGTCTTGAACTCATAGAGATCTGTCTGATTTTGTGTCCTGAGTGCTGGGATTAAAGGTGCATGCCACAGCAAGCTTCTATGGCTAGCTAGTGGCTTGGTTCTACACTCGGATCTTCAGGCAAGCTTTATTTGTTAGATTACAAAGTATCACTCATTATGCCTCCTCTTTGTGGATCTTGCAGATGCCAATCAGGTCATGAAGCTTGGTAGCAAGAGCATCTCACTGGTCCAATGAAGACGGACGCTAAAAAGAAATCCCACACTAGCTCAGAGATGAGTATAACAAAGGGTTATTTATTTAGGGGTAAACTCACAGATCACAGTACTCTATACAAACGGGGAACAGGAACTGAATCCAGCAGCTGAAAGAGAGAGGGAACATGTGCTTTCCATCAGCATTTATAGTGTAGGGGGCCACGCCCAAGTGGCAGGTAACTTAAAGGCTTTCCTTCAGCACCCAAGAACTGCATTAATTTTTTTTAAGAACTGCATTTATTACCCTGCTCCCTAACCCTGCATCTCAATAAAGTTAGTATAATGATATTTTGAGTCTCCTGCAAACAGTGACAACACAGACTCTTTGTTCCTATTCCTCAAACCCCAGAAACTTTAATCTATAAGAGGATGAGGTAAATATAGAATACTGGAGCAAAACTAACTGATTTGATTAATAATTAAGTAATAATTTTTAATTATTTAATTTAATGATAATTTTATATGGGTTTTAAGAAACCTAATTCTGCTTGATGGCCTGGAACTGGAGACTGGATACCTTAGAGATCTAGGGTAGAACCAACCACAGCTGGCAAAAAAAAAAAGAAAAGAAAAAAAGGAAAAAAAAATATCGAAATGATTCCTAATGATATTCTTCTATTATACTCCTTGATCAGTGTCTTGTCTAGTCATCATCAGAGAAGTTCCTCCCATATCAGATGGGAGCTGGTCCAGAGACTCACAGCCAGATACTATATACCAAGATAGAATCTAAATTGCAGGTCTCCATTGGGTTCCTTCTCTCAGAGCGCAGGGAATCCTGTGGAAGAGAGGAAAAGAAGGCTGTAGGAGTCAGAGGGGATGAACTATACCAGGAGAACATGGCCCCCTGAATCATCAACTAAGCAGGAAAGGACTCACAGAGACTGAAGCAAAAAGTAAGGGGCCTGCACCTATCCACATCAGCTCTTCTGATCTTCTGCGTGTGCTATTACTGTTAGCTTGGTGTTTTGTTTTTTTTTTTCTCCTCACAGTGGGTATGGGTATGTCTCGCATTCTTTTGCCTGCTCTTCTAACACGTTTAGTCCAGTTGATTTGCCTTGTCCAGTCTTAGTATGAGGGCTTTTACCTTGTTTTACTATAGGTTGTTTCGTTGTGTTTGGTTGTTGTTTCTTGGAGCTTGTTTTGTTGTGTTTGGTTGTTGTTTCTTGGAGTCTTGCTCTTTTCTGAACGGAAAAATGGGGGGGAGTGGGTCTGGGGAAGAGGAGAGGTGTGGGAACTGGGAGGAGTGGAGGGAGGGGAAGTTGTGGTTGGTATGTATTGTACGAGAGAAGAATCTATTAAAAAAACAGAAATCTAATTATGAACTTACCTTATCATAAATTACTTTTTGTGTATGGAAGAGAATCAACCTATAAATTAGTTATTATTGGTTGAACAAGTGTGCTGCAGCCAGCGCAGCCTGGCTAGCCGAGACTGGCAGGGGGTGCGGGGATTGACACACCGAGGCTTCTTTTCAGGTGGAAGAACAGCAAGCTTTATTTTGCCCAGCAACCTTTTATACCTCTACTCCTGTGGAGACCCACCAGCCAGAAAGAACACAAACATCCTTGTCAATTACAGACCACAAGGAAGTTCCGCTGTCCATCAGGGGGAGTGAGGGCAGCTGGATCACAACAAACACAAGCGCATCTAGTTTGTATTCATTTCTGTAGCTCTGAACGCATGCATACACAGTTAGATTCTGATTTATGTGCATTCTGCAGAAACCACCAGTCTGCTCTTTATCATTGTGATTGCGTGTTCAAAGTGTCATGGTATTTCTAATTTGGTGACATAACAACAAAACATAAAAAGATGGTGTCATTTTTTATTGCAAATCCAAATGACGAAGAAACAACAACACATACCTATTCAATGATGAAATGAGTTTTAGAAAAAGACATTGGTAATAGTTACATGACGCTTTGAACACACAATAACACTGATGTGTTTTAAAATGGTTACAATGGTAAATATCATACTAGCTGTATACAATAAAAAACTAAATACAGTCTAAATCTGTTTATATAACATTTGCAATATTATAATGATAAAAAAGATTAATGCAGTTCATTTTAAAGTTGGAATGTATTTTCATACTATTGACTTAGAAGGCTTTTGTATAGTTTGGATATAAAGTCTTTATGAGATATGCATTTTACACTATTTTTTCCTAATCACTATTTTTTGACAAAGTTTAATTTTTAATTTGGGTTATAGCTACCAGTCTTCTTTCATACATTGTGACTTAGGTGATGTATCTAAGAATTAATAGCAAAAGCCAGGATGGAATAGATTTTAAAAATGTTTTTACTTGGAATTTTTACTTTTTTAAGATAGATCTATAATCAATTTTGAATAGATAGCCTATATCTAGTTTCATATTCTTGCATGTAACAATGGTCGAGTAAAGGAACACATTTTATTGTGTGTTGATTATATTTTAATAAAGACATTTAAAAAGTCCTTCCATTTTCTGGTGTCCTCTTCTATTTCTTTCTTCAAAGACTTAAAGTTCTTGTTAAATATATCTTTCACTTCCTTGGTCAGGTTTACCCCAAGATATTTTATGCTCTTTGTGGCTATCGTGAAAGGTGATGCTTCTCTGATTTCCCTCTCGGTTTCTTTATCCTTAGTGTATATGAAGGCAACTGATTTTTTGGAGTTGATCTTGTATCCTGCCACATTACTAAAGGTGTTTATCAGCTGTAGGAGTTCTTTGCTAGAGTTTTTGGGGTCACTTATGTATACTATCATATCATCTGCAAATAACGACAGCTTAACTTCTTCCTTTCCAATACGGATCCCCTTGATCCCCTTATGTTGTCTTATTGCTATTGCTAGAACTTCAAGCACTATATTGAAGAGGTATGGAGAGAGTGGACATCCTTGTCGTGTTCCTGATTTTAGTGGGATGGCTTTGAGTTTTTCTCCGTTTAATTTAATGTTAGCTGTCGGCTTGCTGTAAATAGCTTTTATTATATTTAGGTATGACCCTTGTATCCCTAGCCTCTCCAATACCTTTATCATAAAGGGGTGTTGAATTTTGTCGAATGCTTTTTCAGCATCTAATGAAATGATCATCAACATAGTAAAAATGGCAATTCTACCAAAAGCAATCTATAGATTCAATGCAATCCCCATCAAAATCCCATCAAAATTCTTCACAGATCTGGAGAAGACAATAAGCAACTTTATATGGAAAAACAAAAAACCCAGGATAGCCAGAACAATCTTATACAATAAAGGAACGTCTGGAGGCATTACCATCCCTGACTTCAAACTGTATTACAGAGCTACAGTATTGAAAACAGCTTGGTATTGGCATAAAAACAGAGAAGTCGACCAGTGGAATCGAATAGAAGACCCTGACGTTAACCCACAAACCTATGAGCACCTAATTTTCGATAAAGGAGCTAAAAGTATACAATGGAAAAAAGAGAGCATCTTCAACAAATTGTGCTGGCAAAACTGGATGTCAATCTGTAGAAGAATGAAAATAGATCCATATCTATCACCATGCACAAAACTCAAGTCCAAGTGGATTAAAGACCTCAATATCAGCCCGAACACACTGAACCTGATAGAAGAGAAAGTGGGAAGTACTCTACAGCATGTGGGCACAGGAGACCACTTCCTACGTATAACCCCAGCAGCACAGACAGTAAGTGCCTCATTGAATAAATGGGACCTCCTGAGACTGAGAAGCTTCTGTAAAGCAAAGGACACTGTCGCTAAGACAGAAAGGCAACCCACTGACTGGGAGAAAATCATCACCAACCCCACAACGGACAAAGGTCTGATCTCCAAAATATATAAAGAACTCAAGAAACTAGACCGTAAAAGGCTAATCAACCCAATCAGAAAATGGGGCACTGAGCTGAACAGAGATCTCTCAACAGAAGAAGTTCAAATGGCCAAAAGACACCTAAGGTCATGCTCAACTTCCTTGGCGATCAGGGAAATGCAAATCAAGACAACTTTAAGATATCATCTTACACCTGTCAGAATGGCTAAAATCAAAAACACCAATGATAGCCTTTGCTGGAGAGGTTGTGGAGAAAGGGGTACACTCACCCATTGCTGGTGGGAATGCAAACTTGTGCAACCACTCTGGAAAGCAGTGTGGAGGTTTCTCAGGAAATTCGGGATCAACCTACCCCTGGACCCAGCAATACCACTCTTGGGAATATACCCAAGAGAGGCCTTATCGTACAACAAAAGTATATGCTCTACTATGTTCATAGCAGCATTGTTTGTAATAGCCAGAACCTGGAAACAACCTAGAAGCCCTTCAATTGAAGAATGGATGAAGAAAGTATGGAATATATACATATTGGAGTATTACTCCGCAGTAAAAAACAAGGACTTCTTGAAGTTTGCAGGCAAATGGATGGAAATAGAAAACACTATCCTGAGTGAGGTAAGCCAGACCCAAAAAGAGGAACATGGGATGTACTCACTCATATTTGGTTTCTAGCCATAAATAAAGGACATTGAGCCTATAACTCAGGTTCTAAGAGAAGCTAAATAAGAAGGAGAACCCAAAGAAAAACATATAGGCATCCTCCTGAATATTAACCTTCATCAGGCGATGAAAGGAGACAGAGTCAGAGACAGAGACCCTCATTGGAGCACCGGACTGAAATCTCAAGGTCCAAATCAGGAGCAGAAGGAGAGAGAGCACGAGCAAGGAACTCAGGACCGCGAGAGGTACACCCACACAATAAGACAATGGGGATGTTCTATTGGGAACTCACCAAGGCCAGCTGGCCTGGGTCTGAAAAAGCCTGGGATAAAACCGGTCTTGCTGAACATAGTGGACAAGGAGGACTACTGAGACCTCAAGAACAATGGCAATGGGTTTTTGTTCCTAATGCACCTATTGGCGTTGTGGGAGCCTAGGCAGTTTGGATGATCACCTTACTAGACCTGGATGGAGGTGGGTGGACCTTGGACTTACCACAGGGCAGGCAACCCTGACTGCTCTTTGGGCATACGAGGGACGGGGGACTTGATTGGGGGAGGGGGAGGGAAAGGGGAGGCGGAGGTGGGGAAGAGACAGAAATCTTTAATAAAAATAAAAATAAATAAAAAAAAAGACATTTAAAAAGAACATGAACAGTCATATGTTGAGAGAAAATAACTATTAAAAATGTTTGACAAGGGACTAATTACCCGAAAGAAAGAGATGATCTAAATCAAAAGAGTCAGATATAAAAAGGGACACATTAGAAGAGACACCAAGGAAATTCAGAATAGTATAAAGTTATGCTTTAAAAACTGGTATTGCATTAAATTAGAAAATCTAAGAGAAATGGAAACATTTCTAGATTTACCCAAACCACAAAGTTAAACTGAAAAGAGATCAACAATTTAAACAGATTCACAAAAACATGGAGATTGAGACAGAGATAAAAAGTCTTCTGGTTAAAGAAAGCTTAGGCCCAGAATAATTCACAGCAAAGATCCAGGAGACTTTTAAAGAACCAAGACTTCTTAAATTATTAAAAATAGAAGTACATGGAGCACTTTTAAGTTCCCTTGATAAAGCCAGTATTACATTCAGACTAAGACAAGGTAAGACCTTCCCCCTTCACAGAACCCTACAGGCCAATATCCCTCATTAACATAGATGCAAAAATAATTTATAAAATACCTGCAACCAAACCACAGGCATATGAAAACTCACCATGGTCACGTTGACTTTATTCTACAAGGATGGTTCAACAGATGTAAATCAACAAACATAATAAATCATGTCAGTAGACATGCAGACAAAATTCTAATGATTACCACAATAGAAGTAGAAAATGCTGCTTTTGGCAAAACCCAGCATGCTTTCATAATAGAAAACCTAGAGAGAATAGGAATGGATGGAACATGTACAATGAGATCAAGGGTACAGATGACAAACCCATAACCAACATCATTCTAACAGAAAAAAAGCTCTGAGAAATCCAACTAAAATCAGGAGGAAGCCCACTATCACTACTCCCTTTCCATATAGGGTTGAAGGAGCTATGCAAGCTGCCAGTGGTACCTTCCCCTGATGAATAGTGAGACAAAGATGTTCCAACACATCTTCCACGGAGTAAAAGGGTTGCAATGTGGTGTTTATGAGATGATTTAAAGATTTAAGCTCAGGGATAAAGCTAAATTCAGAGTTCTCAACAACAATCTAAACACATTTATTAACACTAGGGAACATTCAGGGTTCAAGCCTCTGGAGAAAAGTGTGCCACAGTGCAGTTAGAGGACTGCATTTCTCCATCAGCCCAACAGGAAGAGGAGAGCAGCCTGGGTGCCCCTTAGCTTATCTTTCCGATATCATTTAATTCTTGGTTAAGAAGACTCTCTTGACCAGCCTTTTAAAGGCTTCCTTTACCTCTTTGTTCCTAAGTGTGTAGATTAGGGGGTTCAGCATGGGGGCAATAATTCCATAGAAGAGGGAAACCATCTTCCTTGGGTCCTTGGAGTGGGATGAAGGTGGTAGTAGGTACATGGAAACAGCAGTGCCATAAAACAGTGAGACCACTATTAGATGGGAGCCACAGGTCCCAAATGCTTTCTGTCGCCCCTCAGCAGACTGGATTTTCAAGATTGCTTGGGCAATAAAAGCATATGAGATAAGGATGAGTGTCAGAGGTACCAAATGGAAGATCACACTGACAAAGAATAGTTCGGCCTCATTTGCAGTTGTATCAACACAGGACAACTTGAGCAGTGCAGGCACTTCACAGAGAAAGTGGTCTATGACATAGTGGCCACACCGTGGCAGCTGGAAAGTCAGGATGGACAGCCACACTGCATTTCCAAAGCCAATGATCCAGGATACAGATGCCAACTGGAGGCAGAGCCTCTGGTGCATGATGACCGAGTAGTGGAGAGGCCGGCAGATGGCTACAAATCTGTCGAAGGACATGACTGGCAGCAGAACACACTCGGTAGCCCCCAAGGCCAGAAACATGAAAAGCTGGACCACACAGCCACCATAACTGATAACTTTCCTAATGCTGTGTAAATTTACCAGCATTTGTGGAACTGTGCATGTGATATAACAAAGATCTATGACTGATAGATTAGTTAAAAAGAAGTACATGGGAGTGTGGAGTTTAGGGTCCAAACGGGACACCAGAATGATGTTGAGATTTCCAATGATGGTTACTATGTAAGAAGTCAAGAAGACCACAAAGAGTGGAAACTCCAGCCATGGTTGATCTGAGAAACCTAAGAGAACAAACTCTTCTATGATGCTCTCGTTTGCCCAACTCATGATTAATGTTTTAACTTATGGTTTCCTGAAACATAAAAATTCAGGAAGTCAATTTACACATATTAACTATTCTATATTTTACATGTATTTATTAGCTCTTATAGTTTATAACCACATGTTTATTAACTGTTTCAATTACATATTCTTACTTTACTACAAGTTTGAAGACATTTAAATAACTGGTATTGCATGTAGCATACAAAAATACAGTTGAGATTACAGTTGAACCAGTTACCCAGGTATTTCCAAAGTTTCCATATCCACACCCATACGTCTAAACTGAAAGCTGTATTTTAAAAACCAAATTCCCGACTTAGACAAGTTGTATAAGGTTTGTTCTTTGATTCTTTGACATTTGGTTTATTTTTTTGTTTATAGTAGTTCCTACATAGCTATTAGCAGGAAGATTTAGACATAATCTCCATCACATTCTTAACTGTAAATGTCAAAACTGCTGAAGAACTTGAGTTATATTAGAGAGTTTTAGTAAAAACATGACCCTGTCATAAAGGCAGACCTGCTGACCAATAGAATCAAGGGTCCACACTCCAGTAAAAATAGTTTTTTGACAAAGAAACCAGTGACAAACATTAAAGGATATATATATATATATCATCTTTAAGCAAACTTGGTAGCTATATGTAGAATGAAAATTGATCTTGATCTCTCACACTGCACAAAAATCAAGTCCATATGTACCATGACTTCAACATAAGACCTGATATTCGGATAGAGGAGAAAGAGAATATGATTAAACTCATTGGAATGGGACAGGACTTTCTGAACAGAATCCTGATGCATAGACATTAAGATGAACACATAATAAATGTGACCTCATGAAACTAAAAATCTCTGTACATTCCAGTGAAGGGGTAGTTTACAGATTGAGAAGCTTTTTCTTAATCAGGTAGGTATACATCTGACAGGGGGGATGGTATCTAAATATGCAAAGAACTAAAAAGAAAAAAAACTAAACAATAAGAAGATAAATAACTCAGTTTAAAAATGGGGCAATGAACTAAACAGAAAATAAGCAGTCAAGGGACAGAGGAAGGAAAGAAGAAGAAAAAGAAGGAAAATAGTGCCACTGGAAGGAATTCTGAACAGAACACATGGATGGGTAAGGAGAGATGCCACAACTTTGGGGTTTTCTGAGTATCTCAGGGCTTTAAAGTGCCAGGAAACTCCTATAACTAACGTGATGCTATTATATAGTCCCTCCAAGGACTGCTAAGAACATTCTGCTGTTCTGTTCTATCAGTAATAAAACTCACCCATCCTTAGAAGTGTTCTTTTTTTAGAAGAAAAGCTGTAGGTTCTCCCTAAATATAATATCAAAGAGGTGCATAGCCTCAAATATTAGTCAGAAAGTGATTCATTACATGGACATAACTACTGGGTCAGTGGCCTTTCCAGACCATTCCTCGGTATGGCATTTATTTGCTAGAATTCAGTCCCAAACAGACTCTGCAATAAGCTCTGGTAGATAAGAAGCCAATTCTTTCTCATACATAATAGGTCAGTTAATTACAAAAGCAACGAAGTCCTCCTGTCATTCTGAAATGACTGTGCGGTGGCATTTGACAGCACAGGGACTATCTCCCCCATGATCCACAGTAGTTAGAGCACTATGCAGGGACAGGTCGTTGCTGGGAAAGACAGGGAGACATCAAAAGAGTGGGCTGAAGGCAATGTAGAGGGGAGATTGCAGTGCCTCTAAGTATTATATTGAACTTTTTCTCACTTCAGAGCCAAGTTTTGCCATTTTGCAAACACTTTGTGATGTTGATTAAATTCATTATAAAAAGGAAATTGTTTGAATAAAACTAAAGTATCCTTTCGTACTAAGAAAGTTTAAGCACCTTGCATTGTTAGTATTATCAGTGTGTGGAAATGGAAAGACTTGTTAACAACTGAAACACACCCAGAACCTCCTGCTTCTGAAATTCTAGCACAGAAGTCAGGTGCTATCATCCACCTGGTAGTTCCTGCAAGGGAGTTCCCGTCTGAGCTGAGAGGCGAAAGGACACACAACCAGCCTCTCTGCTCCTGAGCGGAGTTCTGTTGGTAGCATCTGCAGAGACACCCTTTCTCAGCACTCAGGGCTGGAAAACTTTTCAGATACTAGACTGAACTTCCTTTTTTCCAGCTGGAGTGTAAGGATAAATGACAAGAGCAATTTTTCATCCAACATCCTAATTTAGGTTTAAAAACTATCAAAGCTGGCTGCTTTTTCTCTATTTTGAAAGACCAAGTTGAGGGCAAATCGAAATTTAACGTTCACAGACACTACTTCATAAGCTGTGGGTAACAAAAGGTTAGGACACAAGGCTGCTGCGCTCCTGAGTTTGTTTCCCAGCAGAGAAGAAGCAAGTGCTCCCAGATTCCAACTATAAGAAAAACAAACAGAATGAAGAAACTAAGACTGAGCCAAATGTTTCTAAATGTTTTTGGTAAGTGATTTATAGGATAAATGGTCCCCAAATTTCAGTTTGTCTATTTCCAGTATGTTTTATACAATGTTTTAAAAAAGTGTTCTACATACCCCACTTGAAACTTTAGGGACAGGATGGTTTGTGTCTTTGCGCTAGCTCAAGGAACTTTGAATTCCAAATGGACTCATTATAAGTATGCAGACTCAATAATGTCTTCATAAGCTCTTCAACATCAGCCTGATGGGATGAACTGCTCCACTCTTTGGTAGCAAGTTATAAGTTCTTCACTCAGGAGTAACTCAGGAAATAAGGGAATAGTAAAGTCTTGTGGGTAACTGGGGCATGTATTTTCTGGCATTGCATCGCATTGTGGGCATTTACTGATCTTTTCAAAGTCCTCCCAATCAGGACTGCAGAGTAAATGGCTAGACAGAGATTCCTCAGTGCTTCTCTGCGCTCTGACTTGTTCAAAAGGGTGGCAACTCTTGTTATAACCAAGAATGATGCCCAGTGGGGTTCTCTGGGAATCAGCGCTTCCCCTTTCACACACATTTTGCTCTGCAGTGCTATTCCTCTGGGGACCTTCTCCTCCACTGTGTCCAAGACAAAAGGAATGACAATAGGGACTACAATACTTTATGCAGTAAAGACGCAAATTTGTGCCATCAATGCAGGAAACTTTCCTTTTGTTAAAGGTGTCAAGAGAATTCTGTGAAGCTACAGAGAACTATGAATTTGCTGTGTAATTGGGATCTGAGATCAATGTTTATACAGTGGACATCCATGGATTTCCTATAGTCATGTTTTTATTACCTTAGTTCAGAGAAGGCTACTTTTGTTTCTTATATAGCCAAATAGTTCTTTTCTTTTTTTTTATTTTTATTTTTTTATTATTTATTGAAAAAAAAATCCCTGCTTCCTCCCAGCCTCCCATTTCCCTCCCCCTGCTCCCGCCCCTCTCCCCCTCCCCCCACTCCTCTCCCTCTCCCTCTCCAGTCTGAAGAGCAGTCAGGGTTCCCTGCCCTGTGGAAAGTCCAGGGTCTTCTCCCCTCCATCCAGGTCTAGGAAGGTGAACATCCAAACTGGCTAGGCTCCCACAAGGCCAGAACATGAAGTAGGAACAAAACCCCATGCCATTGTCCTTGGCTTCTCATCAGCCCTCATTGGACGCCATGTTCGGAGAGTCAGGTTTTATCCCATGCTTTTTCAGTCACAGTCCAGCTGGCCTTGGTTAGCTCCCAATAGATCAGCCCCACTGTCTCGGTGGATGGGCGCACCTCTCGTGGTCCTGACTTCCATGCTCATGTTCTCCCTCTTTTCTGCTCCTCATTGGGACTTTGGGAGCTTAGTCCGATGCTCCAGTGTGGGTCCCTGTCTCTATCTCCATCCATCGCTAGATGAAGGTTCTATGGTGATATGCAAGATATTCATCAGTATGGTTATAGGATAGGGTCATTTCAGGTTCCCTATCCTCAGCTGCCCAAGGAACTAACTGGGGACATTGCCCTGGGCACCTGGTCGCCACTCTAGGTTCATGTCTCTTACCAACCCTAAGGTGGTTCCCTTAATTAAGTTATGTGATTCCCTGCTCCTCTATCCAACCTTGTTTTATCCCCAATCATCCCATTTCCCCAAGTTCCCCCCCATCCTCCCCTTCTCACTTTATGCTCCCTTTTTACAAAATTTTCTGTGTTGTCCTCTCATCATTGAGGAAAACTGATGCAGACACAAAGAAAACATCAGCAAGTCATATCTGCTTGAGTAAAACTCTACTTGCCTGGATAGGGGTGGAACATACAGAAGAGAAGGGCAGCTGTAGATCTCAGGAGATGTTTTATTGTTTTATTTTTATTATTTTATTTTATTTTATTTTTACCTTTTCTGCTCAAATAATCCACTCCTCTTCTTTTTAATTGGTGGCTTTAAAATTGCAATTTTATACATATTTTATTTGTTGCCTATATGTGTGTGTGTGTGTACTTGTGTTGTCCTGCACATCCTGCTGTATATGATTGTGGAGCCCAGAAGGCAACTAGTGAGAAGTGGTTCTCTCCTTCTATCTTGTAAATCCTGGGGATTGAACTGAGGTCATCAGGTTTGCTGCCAGGCACCTTTGCCTGCTGAGCCATGTTGGTAGACTGAACTGCCAATTTTAGAGCTTATGTCTTCCAATGATATTCCCATCGACAGTAGTTTGAAATAGAAGCTCTTTGCTTTCTTTTTAGCATGAATGTCAACAATGTGTGAATGGGTTTAATGTCCCATAACTTGGTCTCATAATACTAGACTCTAATATCCTGTTGCCACACAGATGACCCCTTCTGGCCATTGCTGAAATGTCTCCTTATTACTTTCAAGTATCAATGTATCGATATTTTTATTCTGCTACTGTAATATATGTAAAAGTTTACAATAGAATTTCATGTACTTATTCCTATTTCATTGTAAGAAGAAAAACAATTAGAAAAGACCTCACAGAACTCCCATGATTTTATCAGCCCAAACATTAACATCTATTCTTAGACACGAGCCTTCGTCTTACAATGTGAACGCTTGCCACTACTTAAAGCCAGTCATTTGAATTTCATGGATCTTTCTTGTGTTTCCCTACTTAAATACTCATTCTTGTAAAACTTCTATCTTTGCATGTCATTATTTTGTGGCTAGATCATTATCTTTTTATCTTATAAGCATGCTATAATATCTCTCATCTTAAAAATTCTCTCCTTTATCTTACAACCCTTGCTGACATTATCCCCTTCCTCTGCTCTTCTTTACAGTTTGCCTCCAACAGAAGAGTCACCTCGATTGCCGGCCTCTCAGAAGTTCCCTGCCTGTCTCTCACATTCTCTACTCAGA
This sequence comes from Neodon shergylaensis, assembly GCA_025134845.1. NCBI lineage: Eukaryota > Metazoa > Chordata > Mammalia > Rodentia > Cricetidae > Neodon > Neodon shergylaensis. The sequence continues at coordinate 455,740 of JABTXL010021127.1, read as the reverse complement.
GTTCCTACAGTGATTCCACTTGTGTGGGTTTGTTGGTTCTCATAGGACTAAACCTAAGGCTTGGTTTTCAGGTCCTACCTCACTTGGCCAGTGAGCCACATTTGACAGCGTTGCTCACATTTACCTTCTGGAAACACCTTTCTTTTCAGGATGGCCCCTGCTCCTGATCCCCTCCTACTTCTCCATCCCTCATTTTGACTCCTTCTCAACATCCCGATCTAAAAGTTGTACGTGCTGCTACCTCTGCTGGGAACATTCTCCTCAATTGTCTGCCCATTGCTTCCTCATCTCTGTCGTACAGAACTTGGCTGGAATGTACTTCCTGATGCCTTGCTCAGCACAGTCCTGGTGATCTTTATGACCAAATGCCCGTCTTTTGAAAACATTAATTGGTAAGGATGACTCATGAATAGTGAAAGGAAAAACTCATAGAGCATAAGATAAAATGTTTCTTCTATACTTTATTTTAAATGATATTCTACAATGTTCATAAGAGGATATGGTATTTTTAATTTATACTACTTTATGCTAAGTAGTACACTTTGTAAATTCGTCTCTAAACTGCTGGACTGTGGGAACATTAATAAGACACAGTGATGTTTTCATCATGAGTTCTCACATTGTTAGTCCCTGTAACCAATTTCAGGGATATTAAATATTTTAGAGAAAAATGTGGTTAAAAACAAAAAAAAAGCCTCATGGGAAATGAATTTATCTGGAATTCCATTAAGGGGCTTACAAAATCAGTGTTTCGATAGAAATATCTATTCTGTCTTTTAATATCTTCTTTTACATATAGTAAGACTTTGTTGTCAATTAAAAAACAACAACTTAAGAAGGGTTTAATTTGGCTTATAGATTATTTTGGTTTATATGCCAACATGCGGGGGAAACATGGTAGCAATATCATCATGCATAAGAGTGTGGCTGAGTCTCCTCACCGCCTCATACTTCTGTAGAACAGAAAGCAGGAAGAGGACAAGGGGGTGGAGTAAGGCTGTAAAATATCAAGACCAGATCTCACTGACTTACTTCCTGTAGTGAAGCTCCATTCCCACAAGGTCTCATAACTTTACAACACAGTGCCACCAGCTGGGGACCACACACTGCAGCCTGTGGTGCATATTTAAATAAGTACAATATGAACTGCTTAAATTAATCACCATGAAAGCAGAGGAGGCTCTGCTGTCAGTAATATAAACATGAATAGATCAATATCCAGAAAGTAACCAATACCAACATTGCAACATTTGCCACAATTCCTCTCATTTCTTCCTTCATACATTCAAATATTTTCATAACATAAGGGAACCAAACATTTGAAGCACGAAGATCCCTCTGCCATCTCTTGGTGGTGACAGGCAGATTAAATATTAGCAAGAACTTTCTCCTCTTAATCTTGCTTTACATATTTTCTTCTTTAGTCTCTCTTGTTTGAAAGTCAAACACAAATCTTTAAGGTCAATTATGTGTGTCTGTGATTTAAACTATACAGACTCTGTGAGTCAATTACAGTGTTGGAGATATTAAAGCCATATGATTGAACTAATTGTTTTGGCTCTTGGGTAGGCATTTGGCACTAAAAAAGCACATTGAAATTTTCTAGAAAATAACTAGTGTTTCTTCTGTATTATTTCTAAGATCTTTCCTTTCATATTTGTTAAGGACCCACTAGGCACAGTCGTTGTAGGTTTTTTTTGTTGTTGTTGTTGTTTAAAGTGGTGACGACATTCCCAGTAGATATTTTGCAGGAATTGATTTTTGTTTTATTCAAGTTAGAATCCCTTGGTTATGAACTTGAGAAACTTGAGAAGACCCAATGCTTTTCCATATAGGAGGGGTATCATATTCCCTCAACCCATCTTTTCTCATTAAGTGTCCGTTCTGTCTGTAATTCTACGACCATCCCTAGGTCTAATGGTATATAAAGAAGGTGGTTAAAAAGACAATACCTATACTTGATTATTCCTTGCTATAGGTCTGCGCTCCCCTTCCCTAGCACTTTCTTTATGGCCTCTTTGACATCTTTGTTTCTCAGAGTATAGATCAGGGGGTTAACACTAGGTGTGACAATGGTGTAGAAAAGAGTGAGGAACTTGCCCTGGTCCTGGGAGTAGGTGTTTGCCGGCTGGAGGTACATGTATATAATAGTGCCGTAGAAGAGAGAGACAACGATTAAGTGGGAGCTGCAGGTGTTGAAGGCTTTCTTTCGTCCCGCAGCTGACTTGATCCTAAGCACTGCCCGGGCGATGTAACCATAGGAGATAAGAATGAGAATAAGCGGTGCCAGGATGATAAAAATCGCCAAGGCAAAAGCCAGTGCCTCCAGGGCCGTAGTGTCCACACAGGCCATGGCAATCAGCGCTGGCATCTCACAGAGAAAGTGGTCCACCCGCCTGTGCCCACAGCGGGGCAGCATCAACGTCTGGGGTGCCATTATGAGAGAATTGCCGAAGCCGCTCAACCATGCCACAGAAGCCAACTGCCCGCAGAGGCGAGGGTGCATGATGACGGTGTAGTGCAGGGGCCTGCAGACAGCAGCATAACGGTCATACGCCATGACAGCCAGCAGGACACATTCCACCCCTCCCAAGGCTAAGACGAAGTACAGCTGAATAGCGCAACCCACGTAGCTGATGGTCTTCTCTGGACCCCAGAGGTTATAGAGCATCTGTGGGATGGAGCCCGTGGTGAAACACATGTCCAGGAACGAGAGGTTGGCCAGAAAGAAATACATGGGTGTGTGCAGCCGGGAATCCAGGGCCGAAAGCAAGATGATGGTCATGTTACCAAGTAAAGTCAGCAGATAAAAGGAGAGAACTATGACGAAGAGAATCAGCTCTAGGCGAGGACGGTCAGAGAAGCCCACCAGGATGAAGCCCTCAAAAGAGCTCCTGTTGTGTTTTTCCATCACCTGTGACCACATATTACCTAGGAGGAGAAAGACAAGGGTCGGTGAGAATCGCAGATTGCTGTCTCCAAACACCATGACTGGTGAAGTGGTACAGTGGGACCCGCTTTAGAAATGCCGGGTGCGGTGACCTAAAGTTTCAATAGGCACTGGTATAGAACGTGGTCTGGTCTGAAAAGTATCAAATTTGAATTTGTAAAGCTCCAGCTTGTGATTACCTGTCAACATTTCGAGTCACAATCTTTCATTAGCAGTCTGTAAAATACTACCTTCCAAACGGTGATTGTCACCAGGCTTGGTAGTGCCCTCCTGTAACCTTGTACCTCAGACGCAAAAAAGGGTGGATCAGAAGTTCAAGGCCAGTGAGTTGGAGACCAGAAGGGGCTATGTAAAAGCCTGTCTCCCAAAAAGGCTGATTCTTGTACAAAGGAATCAGTACTCAAAAATTTCCATCACTTTTAAAAATGGGGAAATACCTAGTTGTCATTGTAGCCTGTGCCCTGTGGGTATGATAAGGGCTTGTTCCTAGATCAGGGACTTGGACTTCCTTCCGGTCGGGTGAAAAGTCATTCTGAAAAGTTCCCCATCACTCCTGAGAAATCTAGAATCCAAGCCAAAACCAGGGTAGACGTGACCCAGCAAAATGGTAGAAGGAAGCTTATCTTGTCATTATTCACGTCTGTATCTGCTGGTCCCATCCATCCTGCGGACTGAAAACTGACCCCAATATCTTGTGCCAGATAAGAAAAGAACAAAAAATGTACATCATTACCTCAGCATTCTCAGCTCTATACCTCTATGACATTGCTATGGCTCACATCACTAAGGTGTGTTTTATCCCTGGAGCTGGGAGTTTTCTCACATTGGGAAAGATCCCCACAAAGATCAAAAGGACAAGTGAAGCCCCAGAGCCCATCCCAGTGGAATGAATATGTAGCATCCTCTTAGTTTTCTCTTCCTCTTATGCTTTATTCTTATAGCGAGCCCTGTTTCTAGGGAATCTATACTAATTATTTTCCTTATCTGTCCCAGTTTCACTGCACTAAAAGGTTTTGTATCTTCTATAATGTTTTACATTCTCAGTTTGGGGCAGCAGTTTTATGTCTTAGGGTATATGTTCTGTGTGATACAAATCAGCCACTTTTTTTTCATATTTTCCTAAGCAGTTAGTAAAAAGCCCCAGGACACTGACTTTTTTATTAGCAAATACATCTCTTGAGTACACTAGAGCATAAAAATATTTCGTCCATTAAACATAAACACAAATTGGAAATGAAATGTTTATCAAAATTATCCCAATAGAGTCTGCAATGATTTCTCTAGTTGTGGAGAAATGGGTGGGTGTGATAATATTGATAAGAAATAGTACTTTGATAGCTGGAAGCCAGTGCTTATGATGAGCCAGCAAGGCTTTACAGTTTCCTCTTGTAAAATGAAAATTTAGAAAATTGCAAATAAACGGAGGTGCGGGGGATATCACCCAAATAGAGATAAGGGCTTCAAACTTTGTGATTTAGAGTCTTTATTGTTTTCTAATAGCTAAAAGGGAACAGCAGCTAAGTTTGAATGGTAGAATGAGTGTATTTTTTCTGTTAGTCTTTGCAAATTCTCTTTACATTTTAAACAACTTAAAATATAACAGAAAATAAATAATGAGTTATATGCCATTTAAAAAATAATGGGACTAATACTACTTAGCTGTTTTGAACTGGGCACTAATGTTAACTATTGGATGTAGTCAAGCTCACTTCATTTTCTCCTTCTTGCCAAGGGATCAGTCGTGTGACTATTCAACAGTGCTGATTAAGCCACTGAGGCCAAGACAACCATCAAATGACCAGTCTTGACTCATATGGCCAGCACATATGATCTCCTTCAGTTTTATCCCGTAATCATCCTGTCAGTAAGGACTCAAGCCACAAACGATCATGCTAAATATGCACACAGCAAAACTTGAGTTGTAATGTTGAGACTTCATCTCAGGTGTTTTGACTTACTAGTTCAAATGTAATAAAGAACCTTGCTTCTAAATTCAGCAAGGTCAGTAGCTATCTTGGCAAAGACAAGATATAAAATATATATCATATTTTTCAGGAAATGAGAAGCACAATTAAATTTACCTGTTGTGTTAATATTGAGCACCCTGCCCTAGGTACTCTGCAGAGTAAGGCTAATGAAGACATGGGTGTCTGGAGAGACTGATTGGGACTGTCAATGACTTTATTCTGTGGCTACTATTCTTAGAATTTTCCTATCACATTCACGCATGCACTTGTTTATTGATTGTACAACAGAACACAAGTCCTGGTTCCTTTCTTTTCCTCTTAATCCATCCAGAGATCATTCAAATATGATTACAATCATCAGTGTTCCATTGTGATTCATTGGCTCAGTAACTTCTATTCTTTACCCAGCCTTCCCTTGGGGACAATTGCTTCCTTACATTTCGTACTTTAAACAGTGAACACCTACATCTTTTATTGGTCTAAAATTTTATTTTAAATATGTGTGTGTCTATCCTTACTTGAACCTAAATGAATGACTTTAAACAGAAACATGGCCATTCCTTCACAAGGGACACTACATTAACTATTTAGCTTTGGTAATACAGTTTGTGATTTTTAGAATGTAAATGTTTTCCCATCATTTTGAAAAAGAGTACAAACATTTACCTGTTTTGTGATTTCTGGATCCCTGGCCAGATCATTTAAACTTTACATATTCTAAAAATAATCAAATAATGCTCTCATATCAGCTGCTATCTTATTACCTTGCCAGTACCAGCATGGAGTTTATTGTTTGATGGTTCAGAGGGGTGAACTAAGAAGTCCTGGAGTAAGAATGACACGGGTGTTTCAGAGTTAGCCCACTGCTCACTCTGCGCATGCAGTGGTCACAAAGCTGTAAGACCCAGTAAGGACATCTTGTGTTCTCTTTACAGGTTGTCCATGTTGAAGTTCAATGTCACAGCATCACTCAGCATTCCTTACTGAGAGGTCTCACATGATACAGGGTTAGAATCTGTATCTCTATCCTTAGGATAGACATCCTTACAATTTAGTATGTTCCAATGATTTCTTAGTTTATTTTGGGAAGAACAATTCCACTAAAGCACTCACAAAACTTTCTCCAGTCTCAACACAGAATGAATTATGTTTAACCACAACTTTTAATATATGATAGAGTCTCTGGAAACGAGCATACTGCTCTGACCACAGCCTGAGCTTCTCAAACATCAGATCATTTATAGGCCTAGGTCACAGGATCAATAACTTACCAAATTTAATGGCACCCTCAGAAATGCCATGTCCATAGCTCGTTCTCTTTCCTGGGACTTCACTTGGAAGTCAAGTGGAATTACCAAAGTGTGGACCAAGAGAGTAGAAAGGACGTCTTTAGAAAGTCTATGAGAAAGCGGCTAAATCAAGGGACAATAGGACCTAGTATAGTGGAATCGGCCTGGGTAAAGAAAGAGTGTTGGTGAGCACACCAGGATCACTCCACCCATGCTGTAACATGAAGCCCATCTACAGCCTCCCAACCGCATATGAGAAGCCAGAGATAGGGCAGCTTGGGATGACCACTAGCATAGGTGCGTGGTGCGTAAGAATCTAAGCACTCACATCTAGCAAGTAAGAACATCTTATGGCTGTCAGAGTTAATCTAGGATTGGTTGCTTCCTGCCTCACTCTGTGGGGGACTCCTAACACCCCCAGCCAAATTCCCTTAGCTAATTATTGCTAACAAGAATTGGGAGAGTGTGTGGTCTCATAGGGAATACCACTATTTCCAGCACATTCTCTCCCTCTTTGAAATTTGCTCTGTGTGTGTGTGTGTGTGTGTGTATGGTGTGGTGTGTATGCATGTGTGTGTGTATGGTGTGGTGTGGTGTATGCGGTGTGTAGAGAGAGAGAGAGAGAGAGAGAGAGAGAGAGAGAGAGGAGGAGGGGGAGGGAATGAGAGGGAGAGAGGCAGAAGAGAGGGAGAGAATCAAATCTTCCTGGTGGAGTTCATTTTGATCAAGGCTGACAGTTAATAACGAGCATTAGGCACAGGAAGTGACTGCCCCATTTTGGTCCTAGAGTCAAGAAAAAGAAGCACAAGGCTACAGGGTTGTGTCATTTTCCTCTTGTGGTAATAGCCTATACAGTGTGCTCAGTCGTGAAAATTAAAGAAGCACTGTTATTTAATTATCTTCACCAATTTATTTAGTTAATGGTCTATGCGGTTTTAGGAGCCATAGTGGACAATTTTCTATTTAGAATAGGTCTGTCATAAAGGAGGATGGCTTAAAAAGAGAAAAAAGATTCCATTTGATATTTAAAATTAACACAAAAACGTTAAAGTAATTTCACTCCCATATTTGTAATTTAACATAAACTGATTATGACCTGACTGATAACTTCAACTCAGAAAGCAAGTTAATCCATGTAGGTTAAAAGCAATACATAGCTGTGTCCGCTCACTTTATTGCATGTTAAGGTCAGAAGTAAATAACATAGGAACGAATGCAAATCGCAAGCATGTATTCTGTACTTAGCTGTCAGTGACTTGTATGGGAGATAAATTTCACATTTCTTCCCGACATCTTAGTGGATACACAAGAGTGTGTCATGTGTAAGTGTGCACTGTACATAAGATATATCTAAATTATAATCATCATTACTAGGAACATACTGATGTCACTGGTCATTTCTGGGTACTTTTGTGAAATAGAAATAGACACATGATAATTACCATGCTAGATACTTTATCTTAAATATAAACATTATTAAAGTAGTGGAATTTGACTTTAACCCCACTATACTGATGAGGATGGACTATTTTTGACTAGACACAATATTATTATATCTATTTAGAGACAGTATCTACTGTTTTTGTTGTCAGCCAGAACTGAGCACAAAGGTGAGCAATTAAAGTGATTCTCAGGAACTCTGGTTTTCAACTTGCTGGTACACGCGAGCTACCCCACATTTAGATTCAGCCAGTGGCTTGTGCTAATGTCTTACTTTAGCATTTTCTTATGGAAACTGGGACGAAAAACCTACAGAATTTGATGCTCTCAAGAATTTTTTGAGATAATGAGTCCCTCTGAGAAACGAAGAAAATGAGTTCCACAGGGGCAGAAACAATGGAAGCACAAAATGGTTAGCCAGAAAAAAAATTCAAAACAATCTTTGCTTTTATTTTTTCCCATTTCACCATTCTTTTGTTCACACTTAGCCTATAACTCACTCAAAATCCATACGCTTCCAGAGATCCCCCTAGCATCTTGCACAATAAGGACACTGGGATGCAGACACACACTACTGCATCTGGGTTTACATGGGTATTGGGGTCCCTGTATGCCCTGAGTCATCTCTTGCTCCAGCTTCTAACAATTTTCTCTCTATTTTATGGGTTTGAGTCCTTGCTACCCAAGTAAAAAACTCGGGGGTGGCTCCATGCCCATGCAACCCTGGTGTTGGAGAGGATGGGGCAGAGAAAGGAGGATCCCCAAGGCTTGCTAGCTGGCCTGTCTACAAAGCTGGTGAACTCCAGCTCTATCAAGAGACCCTGGTTTGAGAAAACAACGAGGAGCCACAACAGAGAAGGAAACTCAATGTCAAATTCTCTGCATGCAAATGAACATATAGAAGCTCACATGCACGCCCACAAGTGTGTCTACATGTACCCAGATGAAAAGTTACAATTATCACTAACAAAGAAATGTAAGGTCAGCCCTAATTTCTTACATTGCTTTAAAAAAGTATATACAGTCAGGCAGTAATGGCGCATGCCTTTAATCCCAGCACTCAGGAGGCAGAGGCAGGCTGATCTCTGTGAGTTTGAGGCCAGCCTGGTCTACAAGAGCTAGTTCCAGGACAGGCTCTAAAAGCTACAGAGAAACCCTGCCTCAACACCCCCCCCAAAAAAGTATATACATACATAATACATATATGTGTATATGTATTTGTTGCTGTAAAATATGTGCACAGCTATATTTTAAAGACTGGGATTTTATTTTTCTTTATAGCCAAATAATATTACATGATGTATATGTACTATATTTTTATTATCCATTCATCAGTTAAAGATAATTCAGTTGTCTCCATTTCCAAGCTAGTGTGTATATGGCAGCCACAAACATGGCTGAGCAAATATCTGTGGTATTTGATGTCGAGTCCTTTGGATATAAGCCAAGGAGTGGTATAGCTGGGTCAAACGGGAAATTTAATTTTACTTTAGCTTTTTGAGAATTCTCCATACTGGTTTCCATTGTGTCTGCACTGTTTGCTGTCCCACCACTAATGAATGGGGACTCCCCTTCCCCCATATTCTCACCAGCATTTGTTGTGAGCTGTTTTCTTGATCTTATCCTTTAAGACTAGAGGAAGGTGGCATCTCAAAACATTTTTATTTGCATTTTTCTAATTGCTAAGGGTACTGAATATTTTTATGTTATTTCTTAGCAGTTTTAATTCTTCCTTTGAGAATTCTCTGTTAAAGTTCAAAGTTCATGTTTTGAATGGGTTGGTTGCATTTTTTTTTACTGTATTTTGGGTTCTTTATATATTCTGGATCTTCATCTTCTGTCAGAAGTACAACTGGCAAAGATTTTTCTCCCACTTTGTGGGCATAATGGTCATTCAATTGAGTATTTCCTTGACTGTACAGAAGACTTTTTGTCTCATGAGGTTCCATTTGTCAGTTGTGATCTTAATTTCTAGGCTAATTCAGGAAGTCTTTTCCTACACTTGTATCTTGAAGAGTACTGCCTATGTTTTCTTCTAACATCTTCAGCATTTTAGGTTTCACTGTGGGGTCTTTGATCCACTTGGAGTTGATTTTTGTGCAGGGTGACAGATATGGATCTAATTTCATTCTTCTATATGTGGACATACAGTTTTCCTAATATCATTTATTGAAAATGCCATATTTTACCCAGTGTATAAAGCATTTTTGGCATCTTGGTCAAATAGTAGATGACTGTAGCTATGGGTACTGCTGTTTGAGATTTCTGTTTTGTTCCATTAGTCTCTATGTCCATGTTTGTGCTAGTACTATACTGTTTTTAATGTTATGGCTCTGTGATATATCTGGAAATTGAGAATAACCCCCTCCCCAACATTGTCCTTTTGCTCAGCTTTACCTTGGCTATTCAGGATGCAGGTGAATTTTAGGACAGCCTTTTTCCTGTTTCTGTAAGAATGAGATGGGGATTTTGATTAGGATTGCAATGAAGCTATAAGAAGCTTTTGATAGAATGGCCATTTCACAATATTATCTCTGCTGTCCATGATATGGGATATCTTTCCATTTTCTTTTTTTTTTTTAAAGATTTTATTTATTACATATACAATACAGTGTTCTGCCTCCATGTCAGAAGAGGGCACCATATCTCATTGTAGATGGTTGTGAGCCACCATTATCTTTCCATTTTCTAGTGTCTTCCTCAATCTCTTTCTTCAGAGAGTTGAAGTTTCCATTGTGAGGTCTTTTATCCACTTGCTTAGTTTACTCCCAGATGGAACTAGAAATTATATTATTATTATTAATTATTAATATTGAGTGAGGTGGTCCAGACTCAGAAAGACAAGCACATATCCTCTGTCATCTGTGGTTTCCAGATGAGAAAGATATGAGTATAGCCTTGAATAACTGTAGAGACAAGGGAAGTAAAAAGGTACCACAGTAGGGGGCAGGGAACAGAATGAATGCTAGAGAGGGGACAGCAGGGCACAAGTGCTATGAAAGGGAAATGGAAAACCCAGGGTCTGGGGATTTAACTGTCAGAAGTCTTTACAAGAGAGGGAGGCAAGAGGGGAAAATTATACTAAGAATGTATGAAAAAGTCATAGTTATATTTTTATTTGCCTAAAATTGCATACAATACATACAAATGTATGTGTATACAAATACATATATAGATTAAATGAACTTATACCATTAGAGCTGACAATGTTCCCTCCAAGTGCTAAAGCTAACAAAATACCCAATACATGCACGATAACCCCTTTCTAAGTTGTTGGTTAAAAGAGTCAAGAAGTGCAATACAGAATATTGCTGTTGCCCGTGATTGCTTTTCAGAGACAGAATGTGAGTCCCTATTGCTGAAGATAACGTGCACTTCAGACCCAGAATTCAGAGGATCTGAGCTGGTTCTGGCTTGGAAGCCTCCTCCCTGAGGATGAGCTTTCATAGTGATGAAGGGTGTTATACAAGGTCCCAAGGGAGGAAGTAACCCACAGTCCCACCCAATTGTGAAGCCTATAAAATATAATGATTACACTAGCTTGGCAAGATCTCACTGGGGGTGTGATAGTGGCAGTTATAACTTGGTGGTAACCAACACCTCTCTGATTGGACTTAATTCTTGCTCCACAGGATGGAAATCATGCGTGGTACTGCAAACGTAGCCAATAACCTATGATCAGGATCTTAAAAGATAATCTACTACTGCTACTTTACAGACCCGGCATAATTCATAAAAACATTCTGCATGCTTATCCTTATATATAGATAAATGTAGCTCTCACCCCTCATCAAGAGCGTCTCTTTTTAACAGACAGAAACCATTAGAGAAAGCCATAATTGTTCAAAATGCAGAGAATAGTATACAGCCCAATGGGTGTATTTATAATACAACTCCTGGACTTAAGGCTCAGGAACATTGATGAAGAGGTGGTGGAAAGTCCATAAGCCAGACTACCAGGGTATCTGATGTAAGACTGTGACACCTAGAAAAGACAGGGCTGCTTCACCCATGCTAGCCCAACAATATGTCTGCCTGAACGAGAACAATACCAATAGACATACTAAAGTGGAATGGTGAAGGCTCAGAGGCCCTCCCTCTAAACAAAGAACAACAGGCAAATGAGCAATGCTGAAGGGGAAGAATTAGTTTTCCCCAAGGATCAGTTCTCTAATTGGTTATCCATTGTTAAGTAAGTGGTCAGTTATATCTATCTATATATCTCAATGAAGGAAAAATAGGCTTATCAATTTAAGAGAGGATGGGGTGAGGGACATGGGACAAGTTGAAAGGATAGAAAGGAAGATGAGAAAGGATGTAAATATATTTTAGCTTCTAAAAAGAGATAAAATCAGGCTGAGTGGTGGTGATGCACACCTTTAATCCCAGAACTCAGTAGGCAGAGGCAGGTGGATCTCTATGAGTTCACAGCCACCCTGGTCTACAAGAGCTAGTTCTAGGACAGGTTCCAAAGCTATAATGAAACCCTGTCTCATAAAAATAATAAATAAATAAAATCTTTAATACATAGGTTCTAAATTTAGAACAACTGTAATATAGCATCATTGACCATTTCTAAATATGTAAAAATGTATAGAACAAAATTTAAAAATTAATAAAAATAGGCAATAGAGCTAAACAGACATTTCACAAAAGAAGACATAAAATAGCAAATATATTTCATTTAAAGTCATTGGTCATCAGGGAAATGCAAATCAAAGCCACAGTGAGCAAAGACTGGGTATTATCAAAAAAAGGTAAGACTGCTGAGGTGTTGTAGGAAGGCTGCTAGTTAGTTCCCAGCTGCCCAGTCCTGAAATAATCACACAGAAAGTATATTATTTCCCATTAGCCCTAGCTTCTTATTGGCTAACTCTTAAATAATTATTTAACCTATCTCCATTAATCTGTATATTGCCATGTGGCAGTGGCTTTCCAGCAAAGTTTTGGCATGTCTATCTGTGGCAGCGGCTTCATAGCTTCTCTAAACTCTGCCATCTTTCTCCCAGCATTCAGTTTAGTTTTCCCCACCTAGCTCTGGTCTACCCTATCAGGCCAAGCCAGTTTTCTTTATTCATTAATGGTAATCACAGCATACAGAAGGAAATCCGACATCAGTGAAGGTTTAGGAAAAAATAAAAACTGTTACAGAACAAAGTTTAAGTAAGCAAGACATTATAGAAAACAGTTTGAAGGTCAATGAAGAATGAAAAGGGAGCTAACATATGACCCGGAAATTTCGCTACTGGACATTCAACAGAGAGAATAGCCATTTGTATTCACTTGCCCACTGTAACACTACTTACAATACAGGAGATAAAAGCAGCAGGATGTCCATCAGTGATGGCTGTTAAAGAAAATGCAGCAACACTCAGGAGACAGAGGTAGGAGGATCTCTGTGAGTTCAAAATCAGCCTAGTCTACCCAGCATGTTCAAGACAGGGCTACACAGACAAACCCTGTCTTTAATAAGAGGGAGGGAGAGAGAGAGAGAGAGAGAGAGAGAGAGAGAGAGAGAGAGAGAGAAAAGAAAAGAAAGAAAAAGCAGCATAATCTATTTCAGTATACATAATGGAGTGTTATGTGAATGTGAAAGGAATAAAAACCTTCTTGCAACGGCTAGAACTGGAGAGCGTTATGCTGAGTGAAATGGCCCAGACACCTATGATAGGCAATGCACCACTCCACTTGTGGAGTACAAAACACTGGCCTTAAGAAATAAAGAGTAAGGTAAGCATCCAAACTGCCTAGGCTCCCACAAAGCCAGTACATGCAGTAGGATCAAAAACCCATTGCCAATGTTCAAGTTCTCAGTAGTCCTCATTGTCCGCTATATTCAGCGAGCCTGGTTTTATCCCAGGCTTTTTCATACCCAGGCCAGCGCTTACGAGGGAGGGGGATTTGATTGGGGGAGGGGGAGGGAAATGGGAGGCGGTGGCGGGGAAGAGACAGAAATCTTTTATAAATAAATTAAAAAAAAAGAAGCCAGAAGGGAAAAAAAAAGAATATTTAAAAAAAAGAAAGAAAGAAAGAGTAGAACATTGGTTATCAAACACAGTAGTCACCAACGGAAGCTAAGCTACAGTTAGACAAGAGTAAGATGTTTTAGGGTGCTGTTGCGCACTAGGGAGACTGAAGACAATGATTTCATGCTGTATACTACAAAAAGCTGAGAAAGGAACTTGAATGTTTTCATAGCACACATTTGGGATAGGTTCAGTCTGATTTATGCATCACTCATAAACATCACATATTATCACATTAATATAAAAACTGTATGTACTTGTGCATTGACTGATATAAGTTTACTTTATAAAGTGTATTTCTTCTGATTAGCATTTTTGCAGACGGAAAAGAATAAGACTTTAAGAGAAGTAGAAGCTATAAGAGTAAAAGAATTGAAGATCTGATGAAAATGAAATTATTATTGTATTTTTAAATATAGTGCTGTTTCTTAAGTAGTGTGGAATTTTGCTCTGTCTGAAACTGTGTACCTATGATTAGGGAGAAGAAGCCACAGACAGTTTTACAGACTTATGCTAGATCTACAACTGTTTGAAAAATACTAGAGTTCTAATTTTTTGCAGGTAGATGAGAATATTCATGTGTACTAAAATATTATTTTTATGGAAAAGATCCAAAAACATGTATTTTAGCCCCAGAGATGGCTAAGAATCTTCACTAAGAAGAAAAATGGTATAAGGTTTGAAAATATGAAGTGTGTAAGGTTAGCAGATTTAGAGGATCTTAAATGGTCACTTCCCAGGACTTGGGAATTAAATATATCTAGGCAGCAGAACACTAATATGGGTTTCTGTCAACAAGATTTTATTAATATTTCAAAAGACAAAAGAGCAGTATAATTTATCAGGTTTTGAAACCTTATATCAATAGGCCTATCATTTGTATTCCTTATTTTGTGACCAAGAAGACCCTGGCCACCAACCTCTTAAATGCTCCCTTTACCTCTTTGTTCCTAAGTGTATAGATCAAGGGGTTCAGCATGGGTGTGATGATCCCATAAAAGAGGGACACCATTTTCCCTCTGTCCTTGGAGGCAGGGGACGGTGGCTGCAGATACATGTAGATGGCAGTACCATAAAACAGCACCACCACAGTTAGGTGGGAGCCACATGTCCCAAATGCCTTTCGCCGACCTTCAGCTGACCTGATCCTCAACACTGCTTGGACAATAAAAGTATATGATATTAGGATGAGAATCAATGGTATTAAAAGGAAGACAACACTTATGAAAAATTGTTCAGCTTCAATAGTTGTGGTATCCACACAGGACAGCTTGAGTAGGGCAGGAATCTCACAGAGGAAATGATCCACTTTCTTGTGACCACACCGTGGCATCTGAAGGGTCCACGTGGACTGCAATACTGAGTTGCTGAAGCCACTGATCCAACACGCAGCCGCCAACTGCAGGCAGCGCCTTTGGTGCATGATGACTGAGTAATGAAGAGGCCGACAGATGGCTACAAACCTGTCGAAGGACATGACGCCCAGGAGAAAGCATTCAGTGCAACCCAAGGCCAAGAAAATGAAAAGCTGGACCACACAGCCTCCATAGCTGATCACCTTCTGGGAGCTGCAGATGTTGACGAGCATCTGGGGGACTGTGCTCGTGGTGTAGCACAGGTCCAGCAGGGACAGGTTTGTGAGGAAAAAGTACATGGGGGTGTGGAGTTTGGAATCCAGGTGGGACACCAGAATTATCGTCATATTCCCAAAGATGGTCAGGATATAGGACACCAGAAACACCACAAAGAGTGGCAGCTCCAGCCATGGCCGATCTGAGAACCCTAAGAGAATGAACTCCCCTGAGATGCTCTCATTGGCCAGAGTCATGGTAAATGGTGCAGTCTCCAGGTCCCTGGAACGCAAAGGGTTAGTAAGCCGGTGAACATGTTTATTGACAGCATCAATTAGATATGAAGTGATGATGTCAGAGCATTTCCTGCATTTCCAAACTGATCCTGTTAGTGTGAAAACCGTGTTGATAAAAGGTTAAGCGTCTGTCAAATCTTCCACAGGTGTTCATGGATTGCTAACAGTTTTTTTTTTCTTTTCTTTTTTTTTTGGTTTTTCGAGACAGGGTTTCTCTGTGGCTTTGGAGCCTGTCCTGGAACTAGTTTTTAACACAGCGATTTCAAGTTTGCAGCACTGAGTCCATTTCTATAGACACAGAGCTTCTCCTCTGTGTTTGCCTGTCCTGTGGATGGTTGTTCTGGGGTCTTTCTACCTGGGTGTGTGCTGTTGGGGGGACAGAGATATTGCTCATGTTATTTGAATTCACTTAAATGTCTTCCCAGAATCAGTGAGAGTGTCTGGTTGCAGGCATTTGTTAGAATTATGTAATCCTCATTTCCCCACTATTCCTGTCCTTCCCTCAAATAAGTCCAGACGTTAATTATGGCATCTGCCTCGTAAGCTTTCAGACACAATGTCAGGAGACTCATCCTCCAATGCTGTGTCACAGAATCCACACTGTACTGTTAGCTGCTGTGACAGTGAGGCTGGCGGGCCTGGCTCATCTGCCCTTCTGTAACTAGTTTCACTGTGTCTTGTGCTCTGATCTTAGGGTCCTCATCTGTAAGGTGAGGACACAGATGCATTTCTGGTCTGCTGAGAGTCACAGGTGCGCCCACTCAGCCTAACTCTGGGAGGAAATAGGAGTGAGCTCAAAGCATCTGCAGTGACAGAGGGCCGGAAGTGCTCAAAAGAGTCACTTGGAGCTTCTACAGTGTTCCTTTTCAAATGGGTCAGCATTCAAGTGGTTATGTTACAACCCTCACAGTCAGCTTCAACCCCAGGGGCCAAAAAAGCATGTTCTAAGTATGAATGTTATCTTTTGTGTAAACTGTTGGCAGTGCCTGCTCCACAGGAGCTCAGGTGCTGGGCCACAGGTGTCAGAGTGCTGGGATACTTTGGGTGGAGGTGCGTGAGAATCCTAACTATCTTGGAAGTAGTGATATAGCAACTCCACCATCTAAAGAGAATGTATCCCAGGAAAACATATAGTTCCCTTCATCATTTAGGTGTTCATAAATATAAGATATGAAATAGTGTTTCAGTGTATTTTCGAGTGTGCGTGTTTGTGTGCATGCTGGTTTGTGCGAGTTTGCACACACGCAAACTACAGCACATATATGAAGGTCAGAGGGCGCGTTGGTTGTGGCAGAATTTCTCTCCTGTTGTTCATGTTGCATATGACAAGCTAGCCAATGTGATCCTCCTCTCTGTTTCTTGTCTTGCTAGAAATGCTGGAGTTCTGAACAGAACCCTGTTCACCCTGTGCTCAGTCTAATGTGGTTCCTGTGGTTTTGAATTCAGGTCCTCAAACCTCTGTGATTTATTTATCTGTGTATTTATCTGCTGAGTCATTTTCTCAGTACCTGAAGATAGTTTTCATTTTTTGAGGTGTGGTCTCATGTATCCCAGACTCTCCTCAGACTTGCTCACATATCACAGGATGACACCTTGTTATTTGATGTTTTCCCAAAGTATCTCATATTCTTATGAGAGGGTCTTCCGAATATTTTTTCTCTGAATTATGTAAATAAACCATAGGAGTCTTTCCCCCACACAGCTAATAAGGGAAGGATCTACTTAAAATTAACCCTTTAAAAAAGCTGAGCCCTGAAGGCAGAAGCCTGAGTTTATATGCTCCCCTAGCTTAGCTTGCTCCCTGGGAGCCCAGGTCTGCTTGAGCAGCCAACAGAAGGGAAAGCTGACCTGCTGTGAAGGCTATGGTCCCCACCGAGATCACAAATGTCTCCTAATGCTCAAATTCTAATGCGAGTTTATTTAGTAATTTCTTTTTTTTTAGTAATTTCTTATATATTCTACTTACCTCTAATTTAAGCGTGAGAGACTGAAACTTTTGTTTTGACGTCCAAAACGTCTGGCATTATAACAGAAGTAATTTAAGTGGCACAAACCCAATGGCGCTTCTGTCTGCTACATAGTCATCTACTCTTTCAGCTGATGTGAACTGAAGTTCTAGTTCTGCTTGCTGGGCATCCCGAGGTCTCCAGTCAGAGTGCAGTGGATGGAGAGCAGGATGCACCGCTGATGCCCAGAAAGTGTGGTACCGGAGTCATGTCCAGTACACTTCGGTGAGCCAATCACTGTTTTTTTTAACGAGATATTTTCTGATTGGTTTTACAAAAATGAGGAAAAATGCATTTCCAGCCAAATACTGGTTTTGGCCTCTGGTAAAAATCCCAACACAGATGCTTCCTTTATAGGATTCACCAGGGGCTCAGCAAACCCTTGGTCCAATGGGAGACAGGAGGAGAGCTGTGAAGGGTTGGCTCTCTTTCATGGCTGTGCGGTTCAGGAGGAGCCGTTCTCCAGGGACCAAATCCTTCGCTTTGTAACATGACAGCAGCGATGATGGGAAAGACAGCAACAAAATCTTAATAAGTTAAAAACTGAATGTTGTTCCCAACAGGGATTTATTGACACTTGTAAACTATGATTCAATGACTTCTCAAAAGTCATTCCTTTACTGTTGTTATTTTTTTTTATTTTTGTTTTTGGTTTTGTTTTTTTTGAGTCAGAGTCTGTTTCATATACCCCAGGTCATCCTAAAGCTCAAGATCCTCCTGCCTCAGTGTTCCAAGTGTTGAGATTACAGGGGTGTGTCAACACATGGACATGGATTTACAGGGGTGTGCCCCCCACATCTTGTCGTCCTGTCCTCAGTTCTATCAGAAAGAAGAAAATTCATTTCATGTTCCCTACGATGCCATCTAAAATCATCTCGTCATACATTTGATTTGCACATCAGGAAAGAGACCATTATTTAACTGATCTTTTCAAATTCCTCATTAATTTTTTATGATATATTTCACATAAGAAAAATTTTGAAGACATATGTTTATATTCAGTATTCCAGAATACTTTATGGGTTCATGGTTAATTCTCTCTAAATTAAGTTACTATTAGCAGAGGATTATATGTGGCCCATTAAATAAATATGTTTAAAATTTATGTGCAATATATTATTTAATTCAACCAGAATACAATATATTTGTAGTTTCATTTTATGATGTGAAGGTTCACTTCAATTTATTTTTAGACAGATATATTTAGAAGAAACGCTTGTAATTATAAAAATGAAAAATCTAAACTTTTAACAAATTTGAAGAAAAACATTCATTAAAATACCAAATTTTTTAAAAAAAGACAAACTGATATAGAGTAGCCAGGTTTGAGAAGAGGATGCCTATATGATCAATGTATAACAACAGATCCAGCTATCAGAGAGTCTATATTATTGAAATGATAAAACTCTATATTCTTATCAGTTTTTAAAGGAGACCTGAGTTTCGTAGGATTTCTGAAGAGACATAAGATACCAATTCATTTATTTTCTTATTTTTTCTTGTTTTTGAGAATTTCACACAATGGATTTTGATCATATTTGCCCTCTCCCCAAATTCTCCACACCCATTTCCCCTTCCCAATCCACTCAACTGTATTCTCTCACCTTATTTAAACCCACCAAGTCCAGTTTGCGCTGCCCATATGCTAGCCCTGGATGTGTGGCCTCAGTGGGGGGTGGCCAACTCCCAAGGAGCTGCGCCCTTACAGAACACTGACTCTCCTCTTCCAGAGGCTATCTATTGGCAGCAGATTTTAGCTAGAGATGGGACTTAGTTCCTGCCTCCCTCCTCTGGTGGGAATTTTGTCTGGCCTCATTCCTTTTCGGCATGTTGTCTGAACCGCCATGAATTCATATGTAGAACTGTTTAGCTGGATACAGAAAACACCATTTCTTTTGGTTCTTAAACTATTTCAACCTCTCTTCTGCAATGATCCCAGAGCCTTGAGCAGATGAAGTGTGATACAGAAGTGCCATTTAGGGCTGAGCATTCTGCCACCTCTTATTCTGTACCTTGACCAGTCGTGAGTCTCCATCTACTTTATAAAAGCAACCCTTCTAGTGAGGGTGGAGAAATGCACTACTGTATGGGTACAATGATAAGTCATTAGGAGTTTATTTCATGTTATGCTCATTTAACATAGTAAAGAAGTTTCTCCCCTAGAAACTAGAACCTGTCTAGTCACAAGTTCTTGATCCTAATAACAGGGACAAATACGAGTTTCTACCA
Source organism: Neodon shergylaensis (assembly GCA_025134845.1). Taxonomy (NCBI): domain Eukaryota; kingdom Metazoa; phylum Chordata; class Mammalia; order Rodentia; family Cricetidae; genus Neodon; species Neodon shergylaensis. The sequence goes on along the minus strand of JABTXL010021127.1, from coordinate 435,966 downwards.
GTGAAGAAAAGGATTTATTTCAGCTTACACGTACAGGTCCCAATCTGTCACCAAGAGAAATCAGGGCAGGAACTCAAAGCAGGAGCCTGGCAGTAGGAACTGTAGCAGAGAGCATGGAGGAGTGCTGCTTACTGGCTTGCTCTCAGCCTCCTTCCTCATATAACACTGACCAAGGATAGTGCCATTAAGAGTGGACTGGCCCCTCTGTGTCAAACATCAATCAAGATAATATCTCACAGACTTGTCCAAGGCCAATCTTATCTGAGAAATTTCTCAGCTGAGTTTTCTCTTTCACAGTGACTCTAGATTTACATCAAGTTTACAATAAAATCTAACCAGGGCACTATCTCTCCAACCCTTGAATGAAAACCCAATTTATGATTGCCCATCCCTGTGGATCCCAAATGTGTAACAGGCTTTGTTTCAGGCAAATCCTATTCTATATGTCTTTAAAAAACATCTATTTATTTAAATTTACCTGTTTAACCTTGAAAACATACCCAGCTATAAATTTGATTGTTATAGGTGACTAACCACTAATCCACATTTCTTTTTGTTTAACTTTGAATTTTCTTTTTCTTTTTTTATTGACTTTTATTGAGCTCTACATTTTTTCTGCCCCCATCCCTGCCTTTTCCCTCCCCTTCAACCCTCTGCCACAGTCCACATGCTTCCAATTTACTCCGGAGATCTTGTCTTTTTCTACTTCCCATATAGATTAGATCCAATAATGTCTCTCATAGGGTCCTCATTGTTGTCTAGGTTCTCTGGGATTGTGTTTTTTTTCTTTGCTTTCTGTTTAAAAATCATTAATGAGTGAGTACATATGTTATTTATCTTTCTCAGTCTGGGTTACCTCACTCAAAATGATGCTTCCTAACTCCATCCATTTGCCTGAAAATTTCAAGATGTTAATTTTTTTTCAGCTGTGTAGTACTCAATTGTGTAAATGTTCACATTTTCCTTATCCATTCTTCGGTTGAGGGGCATTTAGGTTGTTTCCAGGTTCTGGCTATGACAAACAATGCTGCTATAAACATAGTTGAGCATATGTCCTTGTGGTACGATTGAGCATCTTTTGGATATATACCCAAAAGTGGTATTGCTGGGTCTTGAGGAAGTTTGTTTCCTAATTCTGAGAATTCACCATGCTGATATCCAAAGAGGCTGTACCAGCTTGCACTCCCAATGGCAATGCAGGAGTGTTGCCTTTTCCCCACATCTTCTCTAGTATAAGTTGTCATCAGTGTTTTTGATCTTGGCCCTTCTTACAGGTGTAAGATGTAACCCACATTTCTTAATTATACATTACATTTTTAAATGTGCGGCATAAGCAAAATACCTCCAAATAAGAGTAGAAACAAATACAGAATAAAAATTAACTTCAAATTTGTATCAATATACCAAAGTCTATATCAATGTAAAATATCTGAGGTTAATAGTTGTCTATTCCTATATCCCCACCAAATGTTGACAAACATCCATAACCCAGCAAGTGACCAAAACCCACCCAGTCCATCATTCTCTGGGTGTTGTGTTCTCATCTGCTTCCTGTGTCTATGAATGACAGCATCTTTACGAGATTTTGAGATAATTGAGATAATGGTCAAGTCCTGGAAAACCTAGTTTTAACACTTATTATCCAAACTCAAAACTTTTCTCGTACAGAGGGATCAGCAGATACTCCACCTGTCTTGTAGATTTTCTTGGATTATTTCTTTATGCCTATAGCAAAGATTTTCAGTTGGTCTCTCCCCGCCCCATCAAATCTGATCTCTATTAACCTTTAAGGAATCCACAGATTGTTTTGTGTTTGTTTGTCTGTTTGTTTGTTTGTTTGTTTCCTCTGGAAACAAAAGCATAACCTCTTCCAAAGGCAATACATATTCTGACTTCCATTTTAAAGTTAAGGTATGACTAAATTATCTAGGTTGGTTTAATTTATCAGTCTTTTCTACAATTCGATGTCTCTAATTCATTTGCTCATCATCTTTCAGAGGTTCAAAATCACCACAACACCATGCAGGATCCAGACTCCCTGTGTATTTCCCATCTTTATGTGAATTATCCTTTTTCTATTATTATACTCTCTCTTTAAAGACTTCACTATCATTTATAAGCTATTATTTTTTCTATGGCTGTCTATATCAATTTGTTCTTTCTTTTTATCCTTTCTTTTCTTTCTTTTTTATTAAGAATTTTTATACAATTTTTTTTCTCATTTTACATAGCTATCCCCATTCCCACTCCCTCCCCTCCTCCCACTTCCTCCACCTTCACCCCACCCCACCTCCCTATCCACTCCTCAGAAAAGGTAACACTTTCCATGAGGAGTCAACAAAGTCTGACACTTCATTTTGAGGCAAGACCAAGGCCCTCCCCCTATATCTAGACTAAGAAAGTTATCCCTCAAGAAAGAATGTGCTCCTAGATGCCAGTTCAAGCACCGGGATAAATCCTAGTCCCACTGCCAGTGAACCTAGAGACTGTCCAAGCCTCATAACTGTCTCCAACATTCAGTAAGCCTAATTTGGTCCTATGCAGGTTTGCTCCCTATCAGTCCAGAGTCAGTGAGCTCTCACTAACTCAGATCAGCTGTTTATGTGGGCATCACCATTGTGGTCTTGACCCCTTTGCCAATATTATCACTCCTTTATCTTTTGGGCTGATCTCAGGTTGCTTGGTCCTTGCTTCTCTGTAGATCTTTGTATATCTGCTTCTATCAGTTGCTGGTTGAAGGTTCTATGATGACAATTAAGGTAGTAGTCATTAATCTGATTACAGGAGAAGGCCAATTTAGGCATCCTCTCTACTGTTGCTTAGAGTCTTAGCTGGGCCAACCTTGAAGATGCCTGGGAATTTCCCTAGTGCTACATTTCTCGATAGCCCTTTAATGGCTCCCTCAATCAAGATATCTCTTTCCTTTCTCTCCCTCGCTATTCTCCCCACTTCTTGAGCATCCCATTCTCTCTTATTCTCCTCAACCCTCCCATTCTTCCCTCCTCCTCTCCTTCTATCCTCCCTTCTTCATCCCCCTCCCAATTTTCTCAGGAGGTCTTGTCTATTTCCTCTTCCAGGGGGATCCATGTATATCTCTCTTAGGGGTCTCCTTGTTACCTAACTTCTCTGTGGTCGTGGGCTATAGGCTGATTATCATTTGTTTTATGTCTTATAATTACTTATGATTGAATACGTACCATGTTTGTCTCTCTGGGTTTGAGTTACATCACTTGGGAAGTTTTTTCTAGTTCCATCCATTGCATGCAAATTTCAAGATGTCATTGTTTTTACCACTGAGTAAATGTACTCCATTGTGTAAATGTACCACATTTTCTTTATCCATTCTTCAGTTGAGGGGAATCTAGGTTATTTCCAGGTTCTGATTATACAAATAATGCTGCTATTAACACAGCTTCATATGGAAAAGCAAAAAACTCAGGATAGCCAAAACAGTCCTATACAATAAAGGAACTTCCAGGGGTATCACTATTCCTGATGTTAAGCTCTATTATAGAGCTACAATAATGAAAATAGTTTAATATTGTCATAAAAACAGACAGATGGACCAATGGAATTGAATAGAAGACCATGATATTGATCCACACACCTATGAACACCTGATTTTTGACAAAGAAGCTAAAATTATATAATGGAAAAAGAAAGCATCTTCAACAAATGGTGCTGGCATAACTGGATGTCAACACGTAGAAGAATGCAAATAGACCCATATCTATTCCCATGCACAAAACTTAAGTCCAAATGGATCAAAGACCTCTACATAAATTGAGCCACATAAAGTGGGAAATACATGTGAATTCATGGACACAGAGGACCACTTCCTAAATATAACCCCAGCAGCACAGACACTGCTGAAACAATTAATAAATGGGACCTCCTGAAACTGAAAAGCTTCTGTAAAGCAAAGGACATGTTCAACAAGACAAAGCGACAGCCTATAGAATGGGAAAAGATCTTCACTAACCCCACACCAGACAGAGAACTGATCTTCAAAATATACAAAGAACTCAAGAAATTAGACATTAAATTACCAAATAATTCAATCAAAAATGGGGTACAGATCTAAACAGAATTCTCACAAGAAAAAAATTGCAAATGGCAGAAGGACACTTAAAGAATTGCTCAATATCCTTAGCCATTAGGGAACTACAAATCAAAATGACTCTGAGATACCATCTTACACCAGTCAGAATGACTAACATCAGAACACCAATGATAGCCTAGGCTAGAGAGGATGTGGAGTAAGAGGAACACTCATCCATTGCTGGTGGGAGTGCAAACTTGTCCAGCGACTTTGGAAATCAGTATAGCAATTTCTCAGAAAATTGAGAATCGTTCTACCTCAGGACTCAGCAGTACTACTCTTGGGCATATACCCAAAGGACGCATACTCATACCCTAAGGACATTTGCTCAAAATGTGTTCATTTTTTTCTTTCTTAAACATACACACATTTTAAAACACACTGTAACTTGTTTAGAGGTTTTGGTTTTTTTTTTTTCACCTGGATCTGTCTTTACTTTCACCTGGATCTAGCCTTTTCTGATTGCTGAGCCAAACTGCTAAGCTATCTACCTATGGTTCTGATGACTGGCTCTGGCCCCTCCTCTGGTCCTGACAGCCAACTTTAAGACCATGGACTCAGTAGAGAGCTGCTTTTAACCTAATCCTATTTAAGCATTTAACCTGGAGCTGCATTCAACTACCCAGGCTCTAGGAGGTGGGTTCCCAGCACTGTGGAATTTCACGCTAGGTCTCATAACTGTGCACTTCTGATTAAGAAGCAGAAACCACAGACAGTTTTATAGGATTACTCTAAATTTACAACTGTCAGAAAAAATAGTAGATTTTTGCATGTAGATGAAAATATTCATGTGTATTGAAATGTATTATTTCTGGGGAAAATGTCCACAAACATACTTTAGACCCTGAGATGTTTAAGAAACTGTGCCAAGCATAAAAATGGTATTAAGTCTGAAAGTGTGAAGCTTGCAGGTGTAGTTGTTTGGGGGGATCATAAAAAGTCACCTCCCATGTCATATAGGTCTTCCTGCAGCCATGGATCTGCAGACTGGGTCCCTTCACATGATCTGGCAGTTCCGGCATGAGGTGGATATCGGGGTGGGCTAACTACAGCCCTGGTTCTGGCCTGAGTGGTAGTTGGATTGCTCAATCTATTGGTTTTCCCCCATGACCACTAAAGAGAGCTCTCCAACACTGCCCTGTTGGAGAAGGCAGCAAAGTTCAGGACTCGTGTTCTCATGCCCTCCGGGCTGGCTCACCCACAACCACACCCACATTCATGCCACCAAGGGCAGTTCTTCTGTTTTGCCCACGCGAGGTTTGGGACCCACTCTTCCAACCGCTGCAGTTGGTAAGGGGCAGCACCAGCTCTCCTGCTCTCATGTCCCAGAGGCCAACATTCTGGCAAAAGGTGGGAGGGCCTCCCTGATGCTACCACATGGTAGATGGGGGGCAGGGATGTCAGCTCTCACACCTTCAGGGCAGCCTCACCTGCATCCCCCAACCACAGGTCAGTTCTAGTGTGCAGCTCAAGCAAAATTCAGGACCCTCTATCCTATGTGCTGCTGCCAGTGAGGGCCAGGAGCAGGTCTCGCAAGGCAACAACAGGATATCCGAGTAGTTCCAGTGAGGGACCTGTATTGAAGGTGGAATAGAAGCCAGAGGCCTCAAATCAGACCAATGAATCCTTGCAATGAACACTTAATAAGTAAAGATGTATGGGCTAAACGGTATACCGTGTGACTCACTGGGTCACAAAACAAGACTTTGTTAATTGTTTCTCTTTTAAATTTTATTTTATTTTGGGGAGGCAGATTCAAGGGCAGGGGACAGACGGGCAATACAAGAGGATGGGGAGATGAATGGGATCAGGATAAAAGATGTGAGATCCACAAACAATCAATACAAAGTTTATTTTGAAGAAAAAGCCAGGGCTTGTGAAATGAATATATCTAGCAAGCAGAACAATAATATGGGTTTCTGTCAACAAGATTTAATTTGAGGAGGATCATCATAATAGTTCCGCAGGAAACAGAACAGTATAATTTATCAGGCTTTAAAATCTTATATCAATAAGGCTAACATTTGTAGTCCTTATTTTGAGGCCAAGAAGACCCTGGCCACCAACCTCTTAAATGCTCCCTTTACCTCTTTATTCCTAAGTGTATAGATCAAGGGGTTCAGCATGGGTGTGATGATCCCATAAAAGAGGGACACCATTTTCCCTCTGTCCTTGGAGGCAGGGGACGGTGGCTGCAGATACATGTAGATGGCAGTACCATAAAACAGCACCACCACAACTAGGTGGGAGCCACATGTCCCAAATGCCTTTCGCCGACCTTCAGCTGACCTGATCCTCAACACTGCTTGAACAATAAAAGTATATGATATGAATATAAGAGTCACGGGTATTATAAGGAAGACAGCACTTACTAAAAATAATTCAGCTTCAATTGTTGTGGTATCCACACAGGACAACTTGAGTAGGGCAGGAATCTCACAGAGGAAATGATCCACTTTGTTGTGACCACACCGTGGCATCTGAAGGGTCCACGTGGACTGCAATACTGAGTTGCTGAAGCCACTGATCCAACACGCAGCCGCCAACTGCAGGCAGCGCCTTTGGTGCATGATGACTGAGTAATGAAGAGGCCGACAGATGGCTACAAACCTGTCGAAGGACATGACGCCCAGGAGAAAGCATTCAGTGCAACCCAAGGCCAGGAAAATGAAAAGCTGGACCACACAGCCTCCATAGCTGATCACCTTCTGGGAGCTGCAGATGTTGACGAGCATCTGGGGGACTGTGCTCGTGGTGTAGCACAGGTCCAGCAGGGACAGGTTTGTGAGGAAAAAGTACATGGGGGTGTGGAGTTTGGAATCCAGGCGGGACACCAGAATTATCGTCATATTCCCAAAGATGGTCAGGATATAGGACACCAGAAACACCACAAAGAGTGGCAGCTCCAGCCATGGCCGATCTGAGAACCCCAAGAGAATGAACTCCCCTGAGATGCTCTCATTGGCCAGAGTCATGGTAAATGGTGCAGTCTCCAGGTCCCTGGAACGCAAAGGGTTAGTAAGCCGGTGAACATGTTTATTGACCGCGTCAATTAGATATGAAGTTATGGTGCCAGAGCATTTCCTGCATTTCCAAACTGATCTGTTAGTGTGAAAACTGTGTTGATAAAAGGTTAAGCGTTTGTCAAACCTTCCACAGGTATTCATGGATTGCTAACAGTTTTTAACACAGCGATTTCAAGTTTGCAGCACTGTGTCTGTTTCTACAGTCACAGAGCTTCTCCTCTGTGTTTGCCTGTCCTGTGGACGGTTGTTCTGGGGTTTTTCTACCTGGGCGTGTGCTGTTGGGGAGACAGAGATATTGCTCATGTTATTTGAATTCACTTAAATGTCTTCCCAGAATCAGTGAGAGTGTCTGGTTGCAGGCATTTGGTAGAATTAGGTAAGCCTCATTTCCCCACTATTCCTGCCAGTTTCTAAAATAAATCCAGACATTATGGCATCTACATTGTAAGTTTTCAGACACAGTGTCAGGAGACTCATCCTCCTATGCTATGTCACAGAATTCACAAAGGATTAGCTGGAGTGATAATGAAGCTGGCAGTCCTGGCACAGCCACCCCAAACCCCGTCTCTAACTAATTTCATTGCATCTTGTGCTCTGATCTTCAGGTTCCTCATTAGGCAAATCATCTCCTAATCTTGTTGTCTGTATGTTTCATTTTGGGACTTTAAAAGAGTGGGTTGGGTTGTGAAACTGTAATGCCCGTGGCCAGTACTGTGATCCCCGCCCATCACCATGGTCCCTGTTGCCGTGGTCCTGATTTTCTCCTATCAACAAAGCCGTGTAGGGACTAACTTATGTTTCTTGTTCAATCAAGTTAATGACTTGTGTTTTTGTCCAAAATTATATTGAAAAAATAAACATTATATTTTGTGATGCAAACTGAAGGAATGTAATTAAAGAATAATATACTTGGAAAAAAGATAAGGACACAAATATATTTTCTGGTCTTTTGAGAGTCACAGGTGTATCCTACTCAGCCTGATTCTGGGAGGGAACAGAAGAGCAAGCTCAAAGCTGCCGCAGTGATACATGGACAGAGGGGCTCAAATGAGTCACTTGGAGCTTCTACAGTGTTCCTTTTTTAAACACATCAGCGTGCAAGTGGTTATGTTACAACCCTCACAGTCAGTTTCAAATCCAGTGGCCAAGGAAATATATCTCACTTATTGGTGTTATCTTCTGTGTAAACTGTTGGCAGTGCCTGGTCCACAGGAGCACAGCTGCTGGCCACAGGTGTCAGAGAGCTGCGATACTTTGGGTGGAGGTGCGTCAGAATCCTAAAATATCTTGGAAGTAGTGATATAGCAACTCCAACATCTCAAGAGAATGTATCCCAAAGAAATCTCCATGAAAAACTAAATTTTCAAGTGTATTTTCCCAATATGAGAATGTATTTTTTACAATTTTGTCCATAGGTATTAAAATATTAGCTATGGGTATTGATTTTTTTCCCACTTGTTGTAAAACATTTAGTTCCCCTAATCTGCTAGGTGTTCATGAAAATAATCTTTCAGTGTATTTTTGTGTGTGCGTGTTGGTGTGCATGCTGGTGTGTGAGAGTTTTTACACACCCAAGCTACAGCACAAATATGAAGCTCAGGGAACATCTTGGTTGGGACAGAATTTCTCTCCTGTTGTCCACGCTGCACATGACAAACTAGCTGACCCTCCAGATTGATCCGATTCTCCCCTCTGTCTCTCACTTTGCTAGAAACACTGGGGTTCTGAACAGAACCCTGTGCACCCTGTGCTCAGCCTAATGTGGTTCCTGTGGTTTTGAACTCAGGTCCTCAAACCTCTGTGGTAAGACATTTGTCTGCTGAGCCATTTTCTCAGTACATCAAGATAGTTTTATATTTTTGAGGTGTGGTCTTATGTATCCCAGACTCTCCTCAGACTTGCTCACATATCACAGGATGACACCTTGTTATTTGATGTTTTCCCAAAGTATCTCATATTCTTATGAGAGGATCTTTCAAATATTTTTTTCTGAATTATGTAGATAAACCATAGGAGTCTTTCCCCCCACACAGCTAATAAGGGAAGGTTTTACTTAAAATTTACCCTTTAAAAAAGCTGAGTTCTGAAGGCAGAAGCCTGGGTTTGTAGTCTCCTCTAGCTTAGCTTGCTTCCTGGGAGCCCAGATCTGCTTCAGCAGACAACAGAAGGGAAAGTTGACCTGCTCTGGAGGCCATGGTCCCCACCGAGATCACAAATGTCTCCTAATGCTCAAATTCCAATACGAGTATATTTAGTAATTTCTTATATATTCTACTTACCTCTAATTTAAGCGTGAGAGACAGAAAAATTCATTTTACCTTCCAAAACGTCTGGCATTATAACAGAAGTAATTTAAGTGGCACAAACACAATGGCACTTCTGTCTGCTACATAGTCATCTACTCGTTCAGCTGATGTGAACTGAAGTTCTAGTTCTGCTTGCTGGGCGTCCCGAGGTCTCCAGTCAGAGTGCAGTGGATGGAGAGCAGGATGCACCGCTGATGCCCAGAAAGTGTGGTACCGGAGTCATGTCCAGTACGCTTCGGTGAGCCAATCATTATTTTTAACGAGATATTTTCTGATTGATTTTACAAAAATGGGAAACATACATTTATAATCAAATATTGGCTTTGGCCTCTGCTAAAATCTCAACACTGATGCTTCCTTTATAGGATTCACCAGGGGCTCAGCAAACTCCTGGTCCAATGGGAGACAGGAGGAGAGCTGTGAAGAGTTGGCACTCTTTCATGGCTGTGCGGTTTAGGAAGAGCCGTTCTCCAGGGACCAAATCCTTCACTTTGTAACATGACAGCAGCGATAATGGGAACAACAACAGCAACAAAATCTTAATAACTAAAAGCCGAATTTTGTTCCCAACAAGGATTTATTGACACTTGCAAACTATTATTCAATGACTTCTCTAAACTTATTTGATTACTGTTATTTTTCTTTTTGTTTTCGTTTTTGGCTTTTTTGAGACAGAGTTTGTTCCATAGTTCTCAGTATGTTATAAAGCTCAAGATCCTCCTGCCTCAATGTTCCAAGTGTTGAGATTACAGGTATGTGTCACCACATGGATTGACAGGGGTGTGTCACCACATGAATTTGCAGGGGTGTGTCACCATATCTGTCCATCATTTAGACGCTTACATCAGAAAGAAGCAAATTCATTTCATATTCCCTAAGATGTCATCTAAAATCATGTTTTCACACCTTTGATTTGCACATCAGAAAAGAGAGGGCTAGTTGTCTGACCTTTTCAAATTGCTTATTAACTTTATATGATCTATTTCATGTAAGAAAATAATTAAAAACATATTTATATCCAGTATATTCAGAATATCTTTTCATTCATGGGTTCACTCTCTCTAGATTAAGTTACTATTAGCAGAGGATTATCTGTGGTGCATTAAATTGTTTTGTTTAAAATCTATCTGCAAAATATTTAATTCAACCATAATAAAATGTCTTTGACATTTTTATCATATGTAGGTTCACTTCAATTTTATTTTAAACAGATAGATTTAGAAGAAATGCTTATAATTGTGAAAAACAAAAACTAAGCTTTTAACAAATTTGAAGAAAAAAATCTAATAAACTACCAAGATAAAAAAAATGGCAAACTGATGAAGAGTAGCCATGTTTGAGAAGAACACGCCTGTATGATCAATGTAGGAGAACAGATCTAATTATCAAGGAGTTTATATTTTTAAATGATACCTTAGTGTCATATAATTTCTGAAGAGACATAAGATATCAATTCCTTTCATTCATTTTCTTATTTATACTTGCTTTTGAGAATTTTACACAATGGATTTTGATCATATTTGCCCTCTCCCCAAATCCTCTACACCCATCTCCCTTTCCCAATCCACTCAACTGCATTCTCTCACCTTATTTAAACCCACCAAGTCCAATTTGCACTGCCCATAACCTATTCCTGGATGTGTGACCTTCATCAGAGGGTGGCCAGCTCCCAAAGGGCTGTGCCCTTACAGAGCACTGACTCTCCCCTTCACATGTATACAGGTACTTGCTGAAGCCAGGAGAAGGTGCCAGATCCCTGGAAGTTGTAAGTCACCCAATGCAGGTCTGGAAATCAAACTCAGGTCCCCTGGGAAAGTAGCAGGCACTCTTAACTGCTCAGCCCACCTGTCTTAGTTTTCTTGGCATTACTGTGATAAATTCCATGACAAAGAAGAACCTTTGGAGTAAAGGGTTTATTTCATCTTATGCTTTCAGGTCCCAATCTATCACCGAGAGAAGACAGGGCAAGAACTCAAGGTAGGAGCCTGAAGGCAGGAACTGAAGCAGAGCTCATGGAGGAGTGCTGCTTACTGACTTGCTCTCTGACTCATGCTCAGCCTGCTTTCTTATATAACACTGGCTCTCCTGACCAAGGATAGTGCCATTAAGAGTGGACTGGCCCCGGCATGTCGATCACCAACCAAGATAATCTCTCACAGACTATGACCCAGGCCAATCTTATCTGGGAAAACTCAGTTGAGTTTTCTTTTTCACAGTGACTCTAAGTTGACAATAAAATCTAACCAGGACGCCATCTCTTGTAGGTAGAGACGGTGCTTGCTTTTCCAGCCACCCAGACCCAAATAACCACACAAAACTACATTAGTTACAACATTGTTTGACCAATAGCTTAGGCATCTTTCTAACCAGGTCTTACGTCTTAAATTAACCCATTTCTATTAGTCTGAGTATGACCACTAGGCTGTGGCTTACCAGTGCTGGCATGTTATTCTTTGGCAGCTACATGGCATCTCTCTACATATTTTCTTTCTATAGCTCTGTTCAGATTTCCCACCTGGCTTTGCTCTGCTAAGACATTGGCCAAATAGCTTTATTCTCTAGCCAATGGTAATAAAACATATTCACAACATACAGAGGAGATCCCCACATCAATCTCTCCAATCCCTGAATAAAAATCCTAAGAGGTGACAGGCTTTCTCTTGGGCCACCAACCAGCAGCCAATTCATGACACAGAGACTTGGTATTAGTTATGAATGTTCAGCCTCATCTTAGCTCTTGTTTTAATCTGTTTCTCGTTAGCTATGTTTGTCTCAGGCTTTTTACCTTTCTTTCATTCTGTATATGTTACTTTCTGTTTCCTTTGTGTCTGGTTGCCTAGTGGCTGCCTGGCTTCTGGCCGCAGGTGTCTCTCTTTCTCCCCCCCTCCCATTCTCTCTCATTCCTCTCCTCTCTTCTCTTCTCTACTCTTATTCTCTCTGCCTGACAGTCCCACCTGTCCTTCCACTGCTTAGCTATTGTCTGTCCAGCTTTTTATTAGATCATTCAGGTGCTTTAGGGAGGCAAGATAAAACAGCAACACAGCATAAACAATGTAGCACACTTTTACATAATTAAAGAAATATCTCACAACATAAACAAATGTAATACATCTTTGCCTGGTTAAAGTAATAATCCATAACACAAATACCATCATAAATTCTCATGAGACAGGTAATAAGAGATCTTTTGTTTTGTTTCGTTTTGGTTTGGTTTTTTGAGACCAGATTTCTCAGTAGCTATGGAGCCTGTCCTGGAACTTTCTCTATAGACCAGGTTGGCTTTGAACTCACAGAGATCCACCTGCCTCTGCCTCCTGAGTGCTGGGATTAAAGGCATGCACCACCAATGCCCAGTGGTGATGAGAGATCTAACTGAGTTGCACATAGAAGAAAAAGAGATATAACAGTGAACCAAAAGTATCCCAGACTCAATCAACAAGCCATGCCTACAGTGACCACTAGTCAAATCAGGCAGGGGAGCTCTACTACTCTTTCTTTCTCTTCCACCATTTCAGAGAGAAGGCCTAACCAATACTGTGAATTCAAATGTATAGCCTCTAGAATTTCGAAAAGTATGTTTTGTTGCTTCAATTCATCAAGAATTGGGCAACATGTTATAGTGGCCCTGGGTGATGAATACAACTGATTGCTTTATTGTGTCCAAGAGTTTATCTTCTGGAAACTAACTAAATTCTTCCTACACTATGATTGCCAGAGTCATAGACTTTTTTGGTTTAGAAGGGATCTTAGATGTATATCCCAATGTCCTCCAGCATTTGTAAATATCAGATATACTAACCCATTTTGTATTTTGTAGTGTGGTATCTATGAGAAGAGTTAGAATAGGCTCTAGCAGTTCTGTCCTCAAATGACAAATCATCAGCCAAACTTCTACACTATACCTGCTATGTCATTCTTCATTTTCTCTGGTTTGTGAATGCACAGACACCAATATATGAAATTTATTTTCACTATAGAAACATTCCTAAAACATAACTTAAATATGAAATCATTAAGTAAATTTTAATTTGATCTTCATTTCATATAAATTTCTATTTTCCAAGATTGTCAGAAATGGGCAATTCTATTAGGACCGTATAAGGCCAATATCTTTATGAGTCCTTTCTTCCACTGCACTAAAATCACCTTCTTGATTTTTACCCACTAGAAGGAATTCTGCTCTTTGTGAAAGAAACTCCATTTCTTTTTTTTTTATTGAAAAAAAAAATCCCTGCTTCCTCCCAGCCTCCCATTTCCCTCCCCCTCCTCCTGCCCCTCTCCCCCTTCCCCCCACTCCTCTCCCCCTCCCTCTCCAGTCTGAAGAGCAGTCAGGGTTCCCTGCCCTGTGGAAAGTCCAGGGTCTTCTCCCCTCCATCCAGGTCTAGGAAGGTGAGCATCCAAACTGGCTAGGCTCCCACAAAGCCAGAACATGAAGTAGGAACAAAACCCCATGCCATTGTCCTTGGCTTCTCATCAGCCCTTATTGTCCGTCATGTTCGGAGTGTCAGGTTTTATCCCATGCTTTTTCAGTCACAGTCCAGCTGGCCTTGGTGAGCTCCCAATAGATCAGCCCCACTGTCTCGGTGGATGGGCGCACCTCTCGTGGTCCTGACTTCCATGCTCATGTTCTCCTTCTTTTCTGCTCCACATTGGGACTTTGGGAGCTTAGTCCGATGCTCCAGTGTGGGTCTCTGTCTCTATCTCCATCCATCGCTAGATGAAGGTTCTATGGTGATATGCAAGATATTCATCAGTATGGTTATAGGATAGTGTCATTTCAGGTTCCCTATCCTCAGCTGCCCAAGTAAAGAAACTCCATTTCTTGAGCACCCTTCTAATGCTGATGTCAGGGACAACAGGACAAAGCACTTCCTATTCTATGCTGAACAAATCCGTACCTTAAACATCTTCAAGAATTTTGATATTCTGATTCTTCAATTCTTCACTCACTCCCTAGTCTATGAATTCATTTCAGTTGTAAAATAGATTGATTAAAATGCAAATCCTAGAGCCAAAACCCATAGTGTATTAGTACGTGTTTGTCTTAATTAGATTTTTATTGCCGAAGTCAAATGTAATGACCAAAAGCAACATGGGGAGGAAAGGATTTAGTTCATCTTACAGCTGATCCATCATCCAGGGAACTTGGGGCAGGAACTCAGGGCAGGAACTCAGAGGCAGGAACTGAAGCAGAAACCATGAAGGAATATGTATTACTGAATTGGTCCAAAAGGCTTGTTCAACCTGCTTCCTTTTGCCATCCAGAATCACCTGCCCAGGGATAGCACTGCACACAGTGGGTAAGGCCCTTCTACATCAACCATGAATCAGGAAAATGTCCTACAGACTTGTCTATAACCCAAATTTATGGAGGATGTTTCTTAATTAAAATCCCCTCATCCAAGATATACTTAGGTTTGTGTCTAGTTGACAAAAGCCAGCCAGCACAATGTCATTATCAGTAACCGATCCAGGTGAAGCTTTTATGGAATTGGTTGTCAAGATAGTTCACTATCTTGTAGTATATAAAATTATATATATATATATATATATATATATATATATATACATATATTATACATATATTGAGTGTTGTTAAATTTCACCAGCTTTTTTCTTGTTTTTGCTTTTATTCTTATTTCATACATCTTTAGAATAATTTTTCTCTCATTCCATTTTCCTTTTTGTATCATTTATTTTTATGCATATTGGTGTTTTGCCTGCTTGTTTATCTGTGTACCTCCTTTGTACCTATTGCCCACAGAGGCCAGAAGGCCAGAAGAGGACATCAGATCTCCTGGGACTGTAATCACAGATGATTGTGTGAGGCCATGTGGACACTGGGAATCAAAGAGCACTGGTTGCTTTTCGAGAGAACTGGGGTTCAGTTCCCACCATCCACATGGTGTCTTGTAATTGTTTGAAACTGTGGACCCTCTCGCTGCCATGAACACTGCATGAATATGGTGCATAGATATATAAGTAGACAAAACACCAGTAGATATAAAAATAAAATAATGTTCTTTTGCACTTTGTTGATTCTGAGAATCAAGTGGAAGATGTATGAATCACAGTATGGTCTAGTTCAAGAACATTAATAAAGATTCAATAAGCATTCTTCTTGAATATGAAAAGTGATTTAAAGAAGTGGTGGACAGCATTGTATAATGAACATTTGAGAAATCATTTAAACTGCAAGTAGTGTTTTAATGGTTGAAGGAGAGAGATGTATGGCCAGGAGAAATTGTTCAAAATGCCCAGAAGAAGTTTGACTCAGATTATAAAATACAGCTTTACTATTTTTATTTATTTAATTTTTGGTACATGAAATAGAATAAGACTTTAAGAGAAGTAGAAACTACAAAAATAAAAGAATTGAAGATTTGATTAAAACTGTAGAAATTATCAATGAATTTTTCAGTATAGTGTTGTTTCTTTTTCTTTTCTTTTTCTTTTGGTTTTTCAAGACAGGGTTTCTCAGTGGCTTGGAGCCTGTCCAGAAACTAGCTCTTAAACACCAGGCTGGCCTCAAACTCACAGAGACCCACCTGCCTCTTCCTCCCTAGTATTGGGATTAAAGGTGTGCACCACCACCACCCAGCTAGTGTTTGTTGAATAGTGTGGAATTTCACTCTAGGTCTCATAACTGTGCATTTCTGATTAGAGAACAGAAGCCGCAGACAGTTTTGGAGCATTATGCAGGATCTACAACTGTCAAAAAAAATCATAGAGTTCTAATTTATGAATGTAGGTGAGAATATTCATGTGTATTAAAATGTATTATTTCCGGGGAAAAGATCCACAAACATAGTTTAGACCTTAAGATTTTAAGAAACAATGCCAAGTATAAAAATGGTATAAGTCCTGAAAATGGGAAACTTGTAAGGTTAACTGTTTAGGAGGATCATTTTTTTTTATTTTGTATTTTTTAATTTATTTCTTTTTTTAAAAAAATACATAAGAAACCCTGTCTCGAAAAACCAAAAAAAAAATACATATATTGTTAAAAATAAGAATTTAGATAAGGCTCACTTGTCAGAAAACAGCATGTTTTATTTTATTTATTTATTTATTTATTTATTTATTTATTTATTTATTTATTTATTTATTTAAGATTTCTGCCTCCTCCCTGCCACCTCCTCCCATTTCCCTCCCCCTCCCCCAATCAAGTCCCCCTCCCTGTCAGCCCGAAGAGCAATCAGGGTTCCCTGCCCTGTGGGAAGTCTAAGGACCATCATTAAAAAGTCATTTCTTTCATCTTGTAGATCCTCCTACAGCTGAGGAGCTGCAGGTCCCGCCCCTTCACACGCTCCAGCAGTTCCAGGATGGGGTGGATGTTGAGGTGAGCTAACTATAGCCCTGGTTAGCTCCAGTGTTCTAGCGGAAGCTCCACCAGAGACCCTGGCATCCATATACCCAAAGAGTCTGGAATATTCTGGTGGAAGTTCTACCCAAAATCCCCTCCCTCATCTCTCTCCAAACCCTGCCATGGTGTAGGCTGTCCTGTATATATGTTGCTTTTATTGGTTAATGAATAAAGAAGTTGCTTTGGCCTGTGATCGGGCAGAGTAGAGCTAAACAGGGAAATCTAAACGGAATGCTGAGAGAGAGTAGGCGGAGTCAAGGAGAAGCCACGGAACCCGGTAGGAAACAGACACAGGAGACAGACACCAGACAGAACCTTACCAGAAGGCCACAACCATGTGGCGATACACAAATTAATAGAAATGGGTTAATTTCAGATATAAGAGCTAGCTAGCAATTCACTTAAGCTATTGGCCAAACGGTATTGCAAATAATATGGTTTCTGTGTGATTATTTTGGGTCTGGGTGATTGGGAACGAACAAGTTGCTTTCTGCAAACACTTCCACATCTCAGAAAGCCTGCCAAATAATGACACCTCCCTCACAGATGCTCAAGACCACTCCTGCAGGGTATTTAAACTGCACCCCCCTCCACCAAAAACAGACACATGTTTTTCCAGTCTCTCTTTCCTGTCTCCTCTCTGGGGGAGTAGAAAATCATCTGGGAGTGTTGCATCCATTAAACATGGGATTTTTCTATTTGGTTTGATTTGGTCTGATCTGAATTGCTGCATTGGCAAGAAGGCTTGTTCCGGTGCAGAAACTTTTCCTCCAGTACTGTCCTGGTTAGCTCACCCAATGCCAGTGCAGCAGGCAGCAAGGATCAGAGCTGCTTCTCCTGTTCCCATGCCCACAGGACTGGCTCACCCATACTCACACCACCAGAGATAACTCTTCTATTTTGCCCATGAGAGGTGCAGGACCAACTTTCCCAGCTGCTGCAGAGACCAGTTTTCTATCCTGCCACAGTGGACAAAAGGGCTGAGAGGGCCTCAATGATGCCACCACATGGTAGGTGTGGAGGGTGTAAATTCTTCTGCTCTTATGCCATCAGGTTCCCTGTCCCCTCCCTGCCCCTGGCAGTAGTGTCAGCTCGAGTGTGCAAGCCAGGCGAGATTCAGGGCCTACTACTCTGTGTGCTGCAGCCAGTGAAGGGCAGGAGCAGGTCTCTCAAGGCAAGAAAAGGATATCCAAGAGGAGGTCCAGTGAGGACCCAAGTTGATGCTGCAGTAGAGGTCAAAGGCCTCGAGGCAAACCAATGACTCATTGCAATCAACACTTAGAAGTGAAGATGTGTGGACTTGACTAAAGCATAAAGTGTGTGACTCACCACTTCACACCACGGCTTCCGTGCTGAGACTGCTTTGTTTTTATTTTTTGTTTTTCTTTTATATTTTTTTCTATTTGGGGGAGAAGGTGGCAAGGGTAGAGGGAAGAAGGCAGAGGACCAATAAAAAGGGACAGTGAGATGAATGGGATCGGGATGCATCATGTGAAATCCAGAAAGAATCAACACAAAGTTTTTCGTTGTTGTTGTTTTTAAAAAATGGACATGTGTGATGAATATATCGAGGAAGCAGAATACTAATACAGGTTTCAGACAACAATATGGTATTTGAGGAGGATCATCATGATAGTTCCAGAGGGAACAGAACAGTATAATTTATCACGCTGTAAAAGGTTATGTTCATAGGACTCTAGTATGCCGACTCCTTATTTTGTGGCCAAGAAGACCCGTGTCATCAACCTCTTAAATGCTCCCTTTACCTCTTTGTTCCTAAGTGTGTAGATCAGGGGGTTCAGCATGGGTGTGATGATCCCATAAAAGAGGGACACCATTTTCCCTCTGTCCTTGGAGGCAGGGGACGGTGGCTGCAGATACATGTAGATGGCAGTACCATAAAACAGCACCACCACAACTAGGTGGGAGCCACATGTCCCAAATGCCTTTCGCCGACCTTCAGCTGACCTGATCCTCAACACTGCTTGAACGATAAAAGTATATGATATGAGTATAAGAGTCACAGGTATTATAAGGAACACAATACTAACAAAAAATAGTTCAGCTTCAATAGTGGTGGTATCCACACAGGACAACTTGAGTAGGGCAGGAATCTCACAGAGGAAATGATCCACTTTGTTGTGACCACACCGTGGCATCTGAAGGGTCCACGTGGACTGCAATACTGAGTTGCTGAAGCCACTGATCCAACACGCAGCCGCCAACTGCAGGCAGCGCCTTTGGTGCATGATGATTGCATAATAGAGAGGCCGACAGATGGCTACAAACCTGTCGAAGGACATGACGCCGAGAAGAAAACATTCAGTACAACCCAAGGCCAGGAAAATGAAAAGCTGGACCACACAGCCTCCATAGCTGATCACCTTCCGGGAGCTGCAGATGTTGACGAGCATCTGGGGGACTGTGCTCGTGGTGTAGCACAGGTCCAGCAGGGACAGGTTCGTGAGGAAAAAGTACATGGGGGTGTGGAGTTTGGAATCCAGGCGGGACACCAGAATTATCGTCATATTCCCAAAGATGGTCAGGATATAGGACACCAGAAACACCACAAAGAGTGGCAGCTCCAGCCATGGCCGATCTGAGAACCCCAAGAGAATGAACTCCCCTGAGATGCTCTCATTGGCCAGAGTCATGGTAAATGGTGCAGTCTCCGGGTCCCTGGAACACAAAGGGTTAGTAAGCCGGTGAACATGTTTATTGACAGCATCAATTAGATATGAAGTGATGATGTCAGAGCATTTCCTGCATTTCCAAACTGATCCTGTTAGTGTGAAAACCGTGTTGATAAAAGGTTAAGCGTCTGTCAAACCTTCCACAGGTGTTCATGGATTGCTAACAGTTTTTAACACAGCGATTTCGAGTTTGCAGCACTGTGTCCGTTTCTACAGTCACAGAGCTTCTCCTCTGTGTTTGCCTGTCCTGTGGACGGTTGTTCTGGGGTTTTTCTACCTGGGCATGTGTTGTAATAGGGGCGGCTGGGCTGCGTCCCGGCACCCAGCCGCCCACATGGCTAGCTTATGCCCCAAAATAATTACATAGAAACTGTGTTCATTTAAATACTGCTTGGCCCATTAGCTCTAGCCTCTTATTGGCTAGCTCTCAAATCTAGATTAACCCATTTCTAATATTCTGTGTAGCCCACGAGGTGGCTTACCAGAGAAGATCTTAACCTGTGTCTGTTTGGAGTGGGAGAATCATGGCGACTCACTGACTCAGCTTCTTTCTCCAGAATCCTGTTCTGTTTACTCCGCCTACCTAATTTTCTGTCCTATGAGGGCCAAGAAAGCAACAGATAAGATACAAGACCCACCTCCATCAGGCATGTGCTGTTGGGGGGACAGAGACATTGCTCCTTATTTGAATTCACTTAAATTTCTTCCCAGAATCAGTGAGAGTGTCTGGTTAGAATTATGTAAACCCTCATTTCCCCATTATTCCTACCATTCTCTGAATAAGTCCACACATTAATTATGGCATCTACCTCTCAAGTTTTCAGACACAGTGTCAGGAGACTCATCCTCCAATACTGTGTCACAGAATCCACACTGTACTGTTAGCTGCTGTGACAGTGAGGCTGGCGGGCCTGGCTCATCTGCCCTTTTGGAACTAGTTTCACTGCGTCTTGTGCTCTGATCTTAGGGTCCTCATCTGTAAGGTGAGGACACAGATGCATTTTCTGGCCTGTTGAGAGTCACAGGTGCGCCCACTCAGCCTAACT
Source organism: Neodon shergylaensis (assembly GCA_025134845.1). Taxonomy (NCBI): domain Eukaryota; kingdom Metazoa; phylum Chordata; class Mammalia; order Rodentia; family Cricetidae; genus Neodon; species Neodon shergylaensis. Next base: position 415,427 of record JABTXL010021127.1, on the reverse strand, counting down.
CTGGGAGGGAACAGAGGAGTGAGCGCAAAGCATCCACACTGACAGAGGGCCGGAAGTGCTCAAAAGAGTCACTTGGAGCTTCTGCAGTGTTCCTTTCCAAATGGGTCAGTGTTCAATTACAACCCTCACAGTCAACTTCAAGTCCAGGGGCCAAGGAAACATATCCTAAGCATTGACGTTATTTTTTGTGTAAACTGTTGGCAGTACCTGGTCCACAGGAGCACAGCTGCTGGGTCACAGGTGTCAGAGAGCTGGGATACTTTGGGTAGAGCTGAGTGAGAATCCGAAATATCTTGTAAGTAGTGATATAGCAACTCCAACCTCTAAAAAATATGTATCCCAAAGAAATCTCCATGAAAAACTAAGTTTTCAAATTTATTTTACCAATATGAGAATATATATTTTACAATTTTGTCCATAGTTATTAAAATATTAGCTAAGGGTATTGATTTTTCCTCACTTACTGTAAAACATTTAGTTCCCATCATTTGCTAGGTGTTCATGAAAATAAAATATGAAATAATCTTTCAATGTATTTTTCTCTGGGTGTGTTTGTGTGCATGCTGGTAGGTGCTAATTTTTGCACATGCAAGCTACAGCACAAATATGACGGTCAGAGGGCACCTTGGTTGGGACAGAATTTCTCTCCTATTGTTCATGCTGCACATGACAAACTAGCTGACCCTCCAGATTGATCCGATTCTCCCCTCTGTCTCTCATTTTGCTAGAAACACTGGGGTTCTGAACAGAACCCTGAGCACCCTGTGCTCAGCCTAATGTGGTTCCTGTGGCTTTGAATTCAGGTCCTCAAACTTGTGCCATAAGGCTTTTGTCTGTTGAGCCATTTTCTCAGTACCTCAAGATAGTTTTTTCAATTTTTTGAGGTGTGGTCTCTTGTATCCCAGGCTCTCCTCAATCTTGTTCACATTTCCTTCCTTATGATATCTCATTATTTTACGCTTTTCCAAATTGCCTCATATTCTTTCAGAGTGTCTTTCATATATATATTTTTTTCTGAATTATGTAGATAAACCATAGGAGTCTTTCCCCCCACACAGCTAATAAGGGAAGGATCTACTTAAAGTTTACCCTTTAGAAAAGCTGAGCCCTGAAGGCAGAAGCCGGGTTTATAGTCTCCTCTAGCTTAGCTTGCTTCCTGGGAGCCCAGATCTGCTTCAGCAGACAAAAGAAGGGAAAACTGACCTGCTCTGGAGGCCATGGTCCCCATCGAGATCACAAATGTCTCCTACTGCTCAAATTCCAATACGAGTATATTTAGTAATTTCTTATATATTCTACTTACCTCTAATTTAAGCGTGAGAGACAGAAAAATTCATTTTGCCTTTCATAACGTCTGGCATTATAACAGAAGTAATTTAAGTGGCACAAACCCAATGGCACTTCTGTCTGCTACATAGTTCAGCTGATGTGAACTGAAGTTTTAGTTCTGCTTGCTGGGCGTCCCGAGGTCTCCAGTCAGAGTGCAGTGGATGGAGAGCAGGATGCACCGCTGATGCCCAGAAAGTGTGGTACCGGAGTCATGTCTAGTACACTTCGGTGAGCCAATCATTATTTTTAACGAGATATTTTCTGATTGATTTTACAAAAATGGGAAACATACATTTATAACCAAATACTGGTTTTGGCCTCTGCTAAAATCTCAACACTGATGCTTCCTTTATAGGATTCACCAGAAGCTCAGCAAACACCTGGTCCAATGGGAGACAGGAGGAGAGCTGTGAAGGGTTGGCACTCTTTCATGGCTGTGCGGTTCAGGAGGAGCCACTCTCCAGGGACCATATCCTTAACTTTGTAACATGACAGTAGTGATGGCAGGTTTGGGGGGTGTGGTGGGGTGAGGGGGTGTGGTGGTGGGAGGCAACAAAAGAAAAAACAGCAACAACAACAACAAAAAACAATTTTACAACTAAAAGCTGAATTATGTGCTGACAGAGATTTATTTACACTTGAAATTTATTATTCAGCGTGTTCTCTAATGTCATTCGATTGCTTTTGTTCTTTTGCTTTTCACTTTTTTTAGTTTTTTGTTTGTTTGTTTTGTTTTGAGACAGGGACTGGATATATAGCCCAGGCTGTTCTAAAGCTCAAGATTCTCCCAACTCAGTGTTTCAAGTGTTGAGATTTTAGGCGTGTGTCACCACATGGATTTGCAGGAGTGTGTCACCACATGGATTTGCAGGAGTGTGTCATCACATGGATTTGCAGGGGTGTGTCACCACATGGATTTACAGGGGTGTGTCACTACGTGGATTTGCAGGAATGTGTCACCACATGGATTTGCAGGGGTGTGTCACCACATGGATTTGCAGGGGCACTATTAGGAGGTGTGGTTTTGTTGGAGTAAGGGTGGCCTTGTTGGAAGAAATGTGTCACTGTGGAGGAGGGCTTTGAGATCTCCTGTTCTCAAGCCATGCAACATGTGTCACACAGACAACTTCTGGTTCCTGCAGATCAAGAGGTAGAACTCTCAGCCCCTTCTCTACCACCATGCCTGCCTGCATGCTGCCATGACCCACCATGATGATAATGGACTAAACCTCTAAATAAATTGTAAGCCACCGCAATTAAATGGTTTCCTTTATAAGAGTCGCCATGGTCATGGTGTCTTTTCAGAGCAATAGTATATTGTACTGTAGTTGTAAAGATATGTCATTGGGTAAGGAGTACACAGAATATCTCTGTGCTATCATTTTTGTGGCTTCCTATAAATGTATCATAGAAAAAAATAAAGTAAAAATCATTTTTAAAAGATAGTCAGTGAGACTGGATAGATGCTCAGTGGTTAAGTATGCACAGTGCCCTTGCAGAGGACCTTAGCATCCACTTGGGGCAGTTCATTGTTGCCCATAACTACAACTCCAAAGAATAGATGCCTTTTTCTGGCCTGTGCAGAAACACACAGACACATAGACACACCCAAACACATATGTTAAAGTGAAAATAAATCATGTTTTAAAAAGAGAACAAGAGGCTAGGGGATAGCTTGGTCAATAAAGTGCTTGCTGTGCAAGCATGAGGATTTGATTTCAATTCCAAGCACCCAGTTACAATGATAAATGTAGCACAATACGTTCAAAATCCCAGTGTTCAGGTGACTCCTCAGGATTTGCTGGCCACCTGCCTAGCCAAATTGGTAAGCCCCAGGAAAAGTGAAAGACTCTGTCTTGAAAACAATGTGGACAAATCTGACTGCTGGCCCCTGTTATGGGGTAATGCTCTTGTACCCAGTAACCAGGAAGAAAGTATAAGTGGGGTGACCAGTCTAGGAGAATTCTGGGAAGAGGAAAGGCTCATTCTGCTGTCACCACCCAGATGCAGAGGAAGTAAGATGAGAATGCCTCACTGAGTTAGGTACCAAGTCACGTGGCTAAGATAAGAATTATGGGTTAATCACATGCTCATTCAGACCCAGTCCAGCTGGCCTTGGTGAGCTCCCATTAGATCAGTCCCACTGTCTCCATGGGTGGATGCACCCCCCACAGTCCTGACTTCCTTGCTCATGTTCTCCCTCCTTCTGCTCTTCATCTGGGCTTTGGGAGCTCAGTTTTGGATGCACACCTTCCTAGACCTGAATGGCGGGTGGGGGGGGGTTGGACTTCCCACAAGGCAGGACACCCTGACTTCTCTTAGGACTGGAGAGCGAGGGGGAGGGGGAGTGGGATGGAAATGGGAGGATGGGAGGAGGTGGAAATGAAAGAAAGAAAGAAAGAAAGAAAGGAAGGAAGGAAGGAAGGAAGGAAGGAAGGAAGAAAGAAAGAAAGAAAGAAAGAAAGAAAGAAAGAAAGAAAGAAAG
>JABTXL010021127.1:386160-411603 GCA_025134845.1 Neodon shergylaensis | reverse complement strand
AAGAAAGAAAGAAAGAAAGAAAGAAAGAAAGAAAGAAAGAAAGAAAGAAAGAGAAAGAAGTATGGGTTAATTTAGATTGTTCAATTGAGCTAGTTAATAATAAGCCTGAGTGAATAGGCCAACCAGTTTATAATTAAGATAAGCCTCTGTGTGTTTTGTTGGGACTGAACATTTGTGGAACCCAGACAGGACAGAAATCTCTGCCTACAAATGGTGCCAAACATTTGGCAAAAATTTTCACATAAAGCCTGAAAAAGCTTTTAAAAAAGATTCTACACAGACAAAAGAACAGAGTCAAGTACAGCTTCTTAGTAGCAACATTGTCTCAGGTGGCTCTGTTTGCTAGAGGCGAGCATACCTGCAGCTCCTTTAAGAGAGGCTTCCTGACTCAGTGTTAGCAGCAAACCTCACAGCTCTTTTAACAGACCTTGTTACCAAACACTTAAATGGTGTTTATGAGCAGCTGGTGGCATGCTTCTTGTTGGTGGCATGGACCTAGAAACTCCACAGAGTTGTGGGGAAAAACGTGGATCTACCCAGTACCTCCACCATAAAGCTAATCTCTAGGAAGCCAAGGAGTGGGGCAGATTCAGTCATCGAATCGTGGCTTTAATCCTAGTCACATGGCTTAGTAGACTAAAGACTTCTATGATCAGAAAAAGAAAGAGATAAACAGTAAAGACAGATTCAGGGATAAAAAAAAAACACGTCTAAATGGTTACAGTGTATTTAAAAATATACATAGGCTTAGGAGAGAAAAGAAAAAAAAAGAAATATTGTCAGGTGTGTGGCACACGCCTTTAATCCCAGCTCTTGAAAGGCAGAGGCAGGTGGATCTCTATGAGTTTCAAGACAGCCTGGTCTACAGAGTGAAATCCAGGACAGGCAAAGAAAACAGAGAATATCTGTCTCAAAAAAAAAAACAAAAACAAAAACAAAAAAATTAAAAATAAAAGAAATAGAGCTTTTAGAAAGCCATGTAAAGATGGAAAATATAGAGTCTGGATACTGAATTTTATTGTGTTGTCTTTAAATTGTTTGTGAGGAAGGAGCAATGGCTGCTAAAAGACATTTGATTATAAATGCTGCTGGATTAATCTAACCTATATATTTTGAAAATGTTTTGACTTCAAAATTTAAGTCAAAGGATATTTTATGTTGGAAAAGAGGTTTTATTTTTGTTTCTACAGAAAATGTGAGGCTGTGGATTCATTCTGAGTTAAGAAAATTCAGGTTTGATTGAGGAAGATCCCCTGAAAATTCTCTGATAGGAGCAATGGCCCAGATGATTCAATGTTTCAGAGCACCTCTGTTGCAGATTCCTCTGAGTTCTACATCTAGAAGAGCCTCAAGCCTGCTAGCCGAGATAATCCAGCTTCAAAGAATACTCCAGTCAGGACTTAATCATAATCCTAGATTTTCTTTGGGTCCACGTAAGATTATCAGCATCCCCAATCAGCAGAAAGTAGCCTAGAAAACTATGCCCACATTCCCAAAAAACTGGATTATGAATGTTTGTCTTTGTTTAGAGTGTTGGTTACAAGTTGTTATGGATAATGGTCAAGGAAAAGGCTAAACAAAGGAGATTAAATTCAGAGTTCTTGTTTTGAAAAAAAAAAGGGAAAGTGCTGTGGAATAATGTTCTTGTACCCTGTAAAGATTTGTCACTTGTATTGGTTTAATGAAATGCTGATTGGCCAGTAGCCAGACAGGAAGTATAGGCAGGACAACCAGAGTAGAATTCTGGGAAGAGGAAAGGCTTGGTCTGCAGTCACCATGCAGATGCAGCGGAAGCAAGATGAGAATGCCTCACTGAGTAAGGTAACAAGCCATGTGACTAAACATAGAAAGAATTAGTGGTTAATTTAAATTGTAAGAGCTTGTCAATAATAAGCCTGAGTGAATAGGCTAACCAGTTTATAATTAATATAAGCCTCTTTGTGTTTTGTTGGGACTGAATGGCTGTGGAACCAGGTAGGACAGAAACTCATTTGGAAAACTTCAAGTAAGTGCAGATAGAGGGTTTAACTCATTGCTAAAGGGAGTTGATTCAAGGAATTCTGCTCTTATTTGAACCCAAGAGCAAGGACAAAAACAGGAAAGGTCAGTAGAAAGTATTAAATCTGAGTCAAGTACCTGGCCAGGCCCCTGTCTTTATTGCAGGTCCCCAGGATGCTCCAATGCAAACACAGCCTTAGGCTCCATAATGACATTTCAGTTAGGGACCTACTGCATATATGGCTATAACCCCATAGCATCACAACAGAGATGAACTGTTATCTACCATTATCTACCGACATTGTGATTGCTACAACTGCTAGAACAAGCCATTGCATCTGTGTTTGCTGTGGGACTGATATAAAGAGACCTGTGCTGCCCAGTGACAAACAGGCAGTTATGTGCCACACACTATCCTGCACAATGTATGTATGCAGCACTTGATGAGTGGCCATGCTACTAGCTTACAGTATTGGGTTTCAGATTGCACTCTCTCTACTTACAAATGTTTCCTGTAAAGCATTATACTGTTTTGGGTTGGAACCAACATTATGTGTTTTGTAATTACTGCATTTTTTGATTAATTTATTCAACTTATGTTCAAGGGGTGAAACCAATTGATGATGTATTTCTCAGAACATATCTCACTCGTGCCTCGACACCTTTGAATATGGCTGGCAGAGCAAGGATGGCAAGAAGGGCTGAGCCCTTGACTACAACACTCTCCAGAGACCCTCCATGGTACTGGTAGATTAAAGATAAGCAAGGATAATGTATGCCACGGAATTTGAGAGCTTATGTGTCTCTGAGGCAAATGGGCCCTTCCATGTCTTCTTGTCTTCTTTTGGTATTACCAAGTCATTGAAATGACTTTTAAGAGCAGCCTTATCAGGACAGAAAGAAACAGATGCCTGCAATCCCAGCATTCAAGAAGGCAGGAGAATTTGAAGCAAACCTTTGTTAAATATTAGTGATACCCTTTCTTGACCCAAACCAAAACAACAGCATCCTTAACAATAATAATATAAGAGTCAAAGGGATAGGTCCATTCCAAAGTCAGCAGCTGAACTGATCCAGTAAAGGTGTCAACTTCATGGTCATTTGTGGCTATAATGGCTATGCGGTAAACGTTTCAACCCATGGATTCATCTGCCTTACACACGCTAAGCAGACAATGTCACTGGAGCCCAGCACATCTTTAAAGTCCTTCATGGAAATATTTTCTCAGGAAGGAGATCCTGAATACTTGGTCAACCATTAAGAGTGAAAGTTTCAGAAATAAAATAATACAGGTTGTATTCATTTATTTTGGTTCTACAGAGCCTCATGGTATCCAAAAATAAAATTTGTGACCATTTTCCCTAAGTCTGGAAGTTATCCCTTTGCTAAGTGGATCAGAATCTGAGCCCCCTGTGCAGCAAGAGCCCGAAAAGCCAAAATCAGGCAGCCACAAGTCGTATCTTGCTTTCTACTGCTGCGATTAACACCATGACCTAAAGCAAGTTGGGGAGGAAATGGCTTATTTCATTATAGTTCATCATGGAGGGGGCATCAGGGCATTAGCTGAAGAAGAGGCCATGGAGGAACGTTGTTTACTGGCTTGTTCTCCAGGACTGCCTACCCAGGTGGGCACCCACCAAAATCAATCATTAATTCGGAAAAAATACCTCTACAGACTTGCTTGAAGGTCAGTCTTATGGAGGCTTTTTTTCAGTCGAGGAGCCCTGTTCCCAGATGACTCTGATTTGTGTCAAGGTGACAAAATCTAACTTGGAACACCCTGTTGATTAGAAAAGACTGGCATGTCTCTAGTTACTTTGAGCTTTGGCATGTAGTCTCCCTTGCCTTTCTGCTAAAGGGCTGTGAGTTCATTAGGGGCTATTCACTGTATTCACCATGAGGACTGGATTTTACTCCCCAGAACTGTGAGACTTGAAAATGCAACTGTTTTTCAGGGTTTTTTCTTTTAATTTTATTTTTCAAGACTTTGACTATTCTGGAACTCACTCTGTAGACCAGGCTGACCTCGAACTCACAGAGATCTGCCTGCCTCTGTCACCTGGGTGCTGGGATTAAAGGTGTGCACCATCATGCCCAGCTGAGATTTTTATTTTCTTCTTTCTTTAGTGTAATTTTTAAATTTCCATCTCTCCTACATTTAAAGTCTTGCTCAAAAACTTGCATGGGGTCCTTAATTTTGGTCACTTAAACTTTATAATAATAGCAATTTTCTCCCCATCCCCTGCCCCTTATTCCTCATTAACTGTCCTTTTGCCAGATGGCCATGATATGATTAGATTTATGAAGCCATCAGCTTCTGGCTGGCAGCCAAAACCAGCGCATTTCTCCAGGGAAAAAAACAACTTCAGGTCCACTACTCATAGGTCTTCACTCTGTGGAATAGTAACCTTTTGTGTTTAGTACTTTAATAGCTCTGTGTTACTTACACAAATATTTTTGTTATTTATTATGACTTCTTCAGTTCTTGAAGGGCTAGCATACTTCCCAAGATGTTCTGTAGCCTAGAAGCAGAATTCACCACCTAAATTTGTACTAAGTTTGCAACAGAGGACATAGATTTCACTACCACAGGTGACTTCACAGGTAGTGGTCACGGGTCACAATTTCACCATGAAACTGAGCTTAATTTCATAGACTAGCACTTGCCCAGGGTCTTCCTAAGACTCTGAGGTAGGTCCTAATGATGTATTCATATAAACATATTTCAGCCATAATTCATGACTCCCACTCTTTTTCATTTTCATATTAATTGGTAATGAAGTAACTATGAGAATTTTTATCATCTAGCTAACAGAAGACGTGATTTATAGCATATTTGTATATACAGATAAGTGCTTATTAACCTTTCTGGAATAGGAACAGTGTACTAGTTATGTATGTGCCACTGTGATTAAAATGACAAAAACAACTTAAGGACGAAGGGGTTGTTGTTGTTGCTATTGTGGCTTGGCAAAGATTTGGTCATTGAACCTGGGAGGGCATGGCAGCCAATATCAGTCCATGTCAGTTAGATCAGAAAAGTATTTGGACAGCAGTGGGCCAAAGAGATCAGGGGAAGAGGAAGGAGGGAGGATGAGGAGGAAAAAGAGGAGGAGAGGGTGGAGGAAAAAGAAGAAACAAAGGGAATTGTAGACACAACACACCACTGTGTTGTAATATAGCAAACATGTAATACAGCAAAGGCAGTACTGATGAAAAATTATATCCACCAGTCCCCACATAAACAGTGAAAGATCACAGATAAACAGCCAATTGCAGTGACCCAAGAAAATGTGCTACTCAAGCAAACCAAACCCAAAAGCAGAAGGAAAACTTAATGAAGATGAAAAGGGAGAGGAAATGTACTCCCTCAGCCAAGAAATGAGCAGGCAATTGTAGTCATAAAATGGGCTCCAGGTGTAACAAGAGAAAAACACTACTAGGATACCTGTGGTGATGTGGATAAATTTCAAAACATTATGCATTGTTGAAGAATCTAACAAAAGTTTACAAACTGCATACATGAAAGTTTTGGTGTAGAGAGAAGTGTGTGGTGCTCACACCAGGTACCCGACACGTGTGAAGCTGTCAGGACTCAATGGGATGGCTTGTCTCAAAGCAAGGGTGATTACATGCAGAGGGTTCAATAAGCAAGGAACTGTGTCGAGGAGCTTGGTTTTTTTCTACTTGGAGAAGTAACGGAAAAGTGAGAAAAGGGAGAAGACCTGAACAATTCTACAAATTAGATTGGAATGAAGGTATCACTGAGAACTGATGTGCTTAATACGCACAGATGAATGAGCTAGAAAGAGGTGGAGAATGTCTGTGTGTGGATAATACATACCAATGTGTTCATGCACTCTTAGATCATGCTTTTTTTCCCCCATCCCCTCCTGCAGGAATCCAGAGTGTTGGGGAGAAATGGCAGTTCCAGACACATCTTGTATGTAATTTAAGGATGTGTTTCTAGAAACATGAGGACAGGACAAAAGGATGTAGTGGAAACTTAAAGAGACTTATGTGGGTATAATTTGGGGAAATCTGGTGTCAAAATAACAACTGAATGGAAGTTCAACTGATAGGTTGGAGAGGGAATACACGAGTCCAAACTGCTTTAAACTATGAACATGAACGTGGGCACTTGGTAGAGTGTCAACGAATCAACACAGAGGACTGGAAAAGGAGCTCTTCAAAGCCATGGTATCAGGGACGCAGATGAGCATCGATGAGATGCAGGAAGCAGAGGGGGGTTTAGTCAGACAAAAGAGACCAACAGATATCAAAGGATATCTAAAGGATTCTTCTTGATTAAATCAAAGGGTAAAAACATGACCTTGCATGCTATCTTAGAAAATTTATATGTAAAATAATTTTTTTTGTCCTCATCAAACTAAGTAGTGAGCAGATGTGGTGACGCACCCCTCTAATCCCAGCTCTTAGCAGATGTGGTGGCACACCCCTGTAATCCCAGCACTTAGAAGGCTGAGGCCATCCTGGGCTACACAGCCAGACGCTGTCTCAAAAATAAATATCAAGCAAACAAACAAAAGCAATTAAATGGTTTGGGGAAACTCTCTGGATCGCTTACGAAAAGAAAATAAATCCCTACTGAACACAATTTTAGTTTCCATTTGATAAAGCACCTCAGTTTCATGCCATTTCGTTGGTGCTTGAAAAAGTAGAGCATTCCATCCCTAGAGGGGAGTTCTTTCCTGAGCTAATCAGTGATGAGCCACCATTTCCAAGATCCCCTGCCTGTGTCCCATTGGGTCAAGTGCTGACTTTGTCACTATAAACAGAAGGCTTTGGCAATGTAGAGTTGAGATTTCTTCCACAAGGCCAAAAAACAACAATAGTCTTCACAGAGGAAGTACTTTTACCCAGGTTTGCAAGACTGACAAGGGAAAATAATCTCTAAATATAACCGTAGAGTCCCTAAATTGTAAGAGACATGGAACCAATGGCACACCTTCCAGTCCTGAGCGATACTTCCGACTCACTTTCCAGACACCTGTGTTTGGGGACCTCAGAACTTCTCCATAGCAAGTGAAACTGAAGAACTTTATTCCCTTTGCCAAAATGAGTATACGGCTAAGCAGTGTGGGAAGGGGCCACCGTATCTGTGCATGTTAAATTATTTCTACTCGTATTCAAGGCCACGTGGACATCAAAGCAAGCCCATCTGTTCCCAATGCTTAAGTTGGTGGTAAGTAAACACATTTACACAAACTGCTAAAACACGCATTAGAATTTGAGAGTTAGAAGACATCTCTCGTGGTCTTCACAGCAGGTCAGTGATGCCTTCTGTTGGCTGCTGAAAGCAGATTTGGGCTCTCAGGAAAGCAAGCTAAGCTAGAGGAGACTATAAACCCAGGCTTCTGCCTTCAGGGCTCAGCTTTGTTAAAGGGTAAATTTTAAGTAAAACCTTCTGTTAATAGCGGGGCAGAGGGACCCCTTTTTATTTATGCTTATAATTCAGCAAAACAGGAGAGTGTGGCCAGAGGGTGTATATATCTCATCAGGGTATAAGGTAATGTGAGAAAGCACAGGGAAAGAGTTTCCCATAGAGAGGAAAATAACAGCTCAGTCCCACTGCAGAAAATAAAACTGATGTTTGAAACGCTTAATTCACTTGCTCAACCGTGCAGTTGGCAGACCTGGAATCGACTCTTCTTATTTTCTTATTCCAATATTCTTGTCTCATAAAATCTAAAGAGTTGTTATCAAGATTTCGCTAATCTTTTTGAGTATTCGAGCTCAGATACAGGGCTAGAAAACTCAAGAGGGAGATGTGAAATACGAGGCCAACCCGTAACAGGCTAAAAAATAAATATATAAATAAATACGGTAATGATATTATTCATTAAGGAAACATCCTAAACTTTGGGTTAAAATACTCTTAGATGACTGCAGATAAAACTTGTAAAGACCCCTCGGCAACTTACTAGAACTCTCGATAACCTCTGTCAGCTTTTACCTCACTGCTGGGCTCTCCTGCGACCCAAATGTTTTCTGTTTATGTATTTATTTATTTATTTATTTATTTATTCACTGTTTGCTTTTTGCTGGCTAAGTAAATGTGTGTTCTTCCAAAGGAGAATTATGTCACCCTAAGGTGCTGCAATGCAGGTTTGTTTTAAAGGAGAGAAAACCTATTCGGTGGCCTCAAAGATACCAGCAGTACCTGCAAGCAAGTAGAGTAGGCATTAAGAGGCAAGGATAATAGCATACATAACCTATGTCATTTTATTAATGCAGCTAAGGGCACCCTAACCTTTGGTTTTATGTTCTTTTTTTTATTAGGAAATACTTTTCCCTAAGGCAAAGGCTGTAAGTCTGAGTTCAAATCACTTAAAATACAGGATGATACCAATACTATATAGTTCATAAACATTTTAGGGTCTCACTTGGAAGACAGATACATTCAGCAAGCTGAATAAAGCACAGCGTGAGATCTGGAGCATTAAATTCTTCCATTCCCTCCCTGCCTTTCCTGGCTGTTCCTCTGTGGTACTCTGCTCCAACAGTTCCTGCTAGAATGATAAGTGCTTTTGCTCCTCCCTGTGCTGTGACAATGGAGCATGAGAGGATGCCACGTATCACAGGTGCACTAATATGCCACTCATAAAGCAGTTGTAAATTATGACTCTCAGGGTAAGGGGTCCTTTGATTAGAAATGAGTCAACTAACTTTCTCTCCTTTATCAATAATGAGGCTTCCTGGAGAGACAGTCTTTTGCTGAGTTCTCAGAAGAAACATCAGCATCGAGGCCAAGCCAGTGGGGTCATTAGTCATGTTAGAGGAAAACACATGCTTTGTCCTCACTGGTGAGATGCCTTTTTAGCAAAAATACAGAGATCATTTTACTACTCAGTTAGAGAGACTTGACAACTTACCCAGTGAGGATCCAGTTTGGAAACGAAAGTAACTCTACCAGTTTCTATACCAGGACAGCAAGTCCTTGGTGAACTGGGGTGATACACTCTTATAATACAAAGCTATGTCAACTGTATATTATGCTAAAGACCTGTACCCAGCATGTCAGAGGGAAAGGCAGGAGGATAATGCCAATATCAGGTGTGCATCAAGACTGAGGCTAGCCTCAGCTCCACAAGGCCCTTCCTAAGAAGAGGCAAAAATAACAAAAATGAAACTGTAAAATATGTGAAATGTATATTTCTAATATTGTTTATCCTGTTCTTTCTACCTTGTTCCCACAATTCTTGGCAATGTATGTTTTTGACTAAGAGGATAAAAATGTGTTTCTTCAATTCATGTTTTAAATGCCCTCATAGAGTCATACTGAATTTTAAGAAAGCACTGAGTTAAAGAAATTAGATTTCTTATGAAGATTTGAGTCTGATGGCTATTGAAGTCTTATCTAAAGTTACACTAGTCTGAAAATAGAAACACAAATAGACTGGGGAGTAAAGCAATTAAAAATATTATAAGAGAAATGTGCTCATTTTAAAACTTAACAGACTACTGTCAGAGTAGGCCAAGATGCCTTTGCTCTCCTCTCTCTGCCTCTGTTTCCCAGGGAGGAGCCTCTTCTGCATTCCTCAGGGCACCTGTCAGTCTGCAGGCTCGTATTTAGATGCTGCATGCTGTATGTTCTTTAAATGGGAGGCATCGTTCACTTAAAAATCCATCCAATACAGGGAATCCAGCTCAGATTTGCTGACCGCTTGCCTACTGCGCTTGAAGCCCAGGGTTCGGTCACAGCACCACTAAACGGGGAGTGATAGTGCTCACCTGCTAACTGCACTCTAGAGGTGGGAGCAGGAGGAAGCTCCAGGTGAGCCTTGGTTACCAGGAAGTTTCATACAAGCTTGGGCATCTGATATCTTATCTCAAATAAAAACCTGACACTTAAAGTCCCTCTCTATAACCATATATTTCAGATTTCTGAGATGGAAGCAAGGGGATGCTTCTTGAGGGAGTAAATGTTCTGCAATGAGTAGAAAAAAAAATCAGCCCCATTTGCTAACAAGCATTTTGATGAACAGAACCAAAGCTGAAAAGCATAATTTCTAATGATAATTAAATCATAAAATAATGTAGATTATCACTGAGAGTTGTTTGTGATGCACACATTCACAACAGATTAACTCAGAAGTGCTGTCACAATGCAGAGCTATGAACACTTTCTCAGAGTATCCCAGCTCTTTGATGCCTGTGGCCCAACACCTGTACGCCTGTGGAGCAGGCACTGCCAACTGTTTACACAAAAGATAGCATCCACACTTAGAATCTGTTTCTTTGATCCCGGGGTTAAACCTGACTGTGAAGTTTGTAGCATAACCACTTGCATGCTTACATATTTGGAAAAAGAACACTGTAGGAGCTCCAACTGACTCTTTTGACCACTTCCAGCCCTCTGTCAGTGTGGATGCTTTGCGCTCACTTCTCTGTTCCCTCCCAGAGTTAGGCTGAGTGGGCGCACCTGTGACTCTCAGCAGACCAGAAATTCATCTGTGTCCTCACCTTACAGATGAGGACCCTAAGATCAGAGCACAAGACACAGCGAAACTAGTTCCAGAAGGGCAGATGAGCCAGACCCGCCAGCCTCACTGTCACAGCAACTAACAGTACCTGTGGATTCTGTGACACAGCATTGGAGGATGAGTCTCCTGACACTGTGTCTGAAAACTTACGAGGCAGATGCCATAATTAACGTCTGAACTTATTTGAGGGAAGGACAGGAATAGTGGGGAAATGAGGATTACATAATTCTACCAAATGCCTGCAACCAGACACTCTCACTGATTCTGGGAAGACATTTAAGTGAATTCAAATAACATGAGCAATATCTCTGTCCCCCCAACAGCACACACCCAGGTAGAAAGACCCCAGAACAACCGTCCACAGGACAGGCAAACACAGAAGAGAAGCTCTGTGTCTATAGAAACGGACACAGTGCTGCAAACTCGAAATCGCTGTGTTAAAAACTGTTAGCAATCCATGAACACCTGTGGAAGATTTGACAAACGCTTAACCTTTTATCAACACGGTTTTCACACTAACAGATCAGTTTGGAAATGCAGGAAATGCTCTGACATCATCACTTCATATCCAATTGATGCTGTCAATAAACATGTTCACCGGCTTACTAACCCTTTGTGTTCCAGGGACCCGGAGACTGCACCATTTACCATGACTCTGGCCAATGAGAGCATCTCAGGGGAGTTCATTCTCTTAGGGTTCTCAGATCGGCCATGGCTGGAGCTGCCACTCTTTGTGGTGTTTCTGGTGTCCTATATCCTGACCATCTTTGGGAATATGACGATAATTCTGGTGTCCCGCCTGGATTCCAAACTCCACACCCCCATGTACTTTTTCCTCACAAACCTGTCCCTGCTGGACCTGTGCTACACCACGAGCACAGTCCCCCAGATGCTCGTCAACATCTGCAGCTCCCGGAAGGTGATCAGCTATGGAGGCTGTGTGGTCCAGCTTTTCATTTTCCTGGCCTTGGGTTCCACTGAATGTCTTCTCCTGGGCGTCATGTCCTTCGACAGATTTATAGCCATCTGTCAACCTCTTCATTACTCAGTCATCATGCACCAAAGGCGCTGCCTGCAGTTGGCGGCTGCGTGTTGGATCAGTGGCTTCAGCAACTCAGTATTGCAGTCCACGTGGACCCTTCAGATGCCACGGTGTGGTCACAACAAAGTGGATCACTTCTTCTGTGAGGTTCCTGCCCTACTCAAGCTGTCCTGCGTGGATACGACGGCGAACGAAGCAGAGCTCTTCTTCATCAGTGTGCTGTTTCTTTTAATACCTGTGATTCTCATCCTCATATCGTATGCCTTTATTGTCCAAGCAGTGTTGAGGATCAGGTCAGCTGAAGGTCGGCGAAAGGCATTTGGCACATGTGGCTCCCACCTAATTGTGGTGGTGCTGTTCTATGGTACTGCCATCTACATGTATCTGCAGCCACCGTCCCCTGCCTCCAAGGACAGAGGGAAAATGGTGTCCCTCTTTTATGGGATTATCACACCCATGCTGAACCCCCTGATCTACACACTTAGGAACAAAGAGGTAAAGGGAGCTTTTAAGAGGTTGGTGACAAGGGTCTTCTTGATTAAAAAATAAGGAATGCCCAAATAACATCCTTATTAGTGTAAGTTTTTGCAACCTTATAAATTATATTGTTTTCTTCTTTATTGAACTATTATGATGATCCTCATCAAATAAAATCTTGCAGAGAAAAAAACCACATCAGCGTTCTGCTGCCTAAATATATTCATTTCACAAGCCTTTTATGATCCCCCCAAACCACTAACCCTACACACTGCAGGTTTTCAAGCTTCATAATTTGTGTGTGCTTGGTAAGGCTCCTTAGATTTCTCAGGTAAAAATCTGAGAATCCTTTCTACAGAAACAAGGCATTTACTATACATGCGGATACATTGTCAGATATATAAACACACCCCCACACTCTTTTAGAGATGTGTAGAAGCTTGAACAGACATGTGATGCTGGCCATAGACCCATCTTTTTGAGGCTGTATAAAAATTCAGCTTTATTTCTACACCAACACAATTTAAATTCCACAGTGAACCCCCCACCCAAAGGTTATTAAACTATTTTATTATTTTATTTTTACAGTTTCTACTTCTATTAAAGTGACATCCTGTTTCATCTACTAAAAAGAAATAATAATAAAGAAATATTTTAACCTTTAATCAAATTCTTGTTTGGCATTTAAATGCTTTTTCATAAATGTGTGTGTGTATATATATATATATAGATATATATATATATTTCTCATTAACTCCTAAAGGAGATATAGTTTAAATGATAAAAAAAAGTCTTACAGTGATGCCCACTTCTTTTCCCTGTACTTTTCTTATGTACGAAGAAAGTTTGTTTTCTGTTAGTTGCCTTGTATCAACACAGGTTATAATTTATAGTTCTTTCATATTGCTTTCAGAATTCAACAGTGCTGAACAAAATTTTTATACACCAGAAGTCATAACTCATCATGCTTATTGTATATTACACTATAATTGATCTCTTCGATTCTTTTCTCACTAAACTGATCTTAAAACAGAAAAGGCAGTAACAACAACACCCACACATGGAACACTTACACTGAGTCGCAACACCCTCAGGATTTCTAACCCAGCAGGTCTGAGGCAAGGCTAAGAATTTCTCTCTCTTCAAACTCCCAGGACATGTTGATGTTCTCTGGCAGGGACCAGACTTTAAGAACTGCTCTACTTACAGTTAAAGAAAATAGCAATTATACTGGGATCATATTTTTTATTTCTATCAGTGGGAATTAACGAGAAAAATGGGAGAGAATACTAAAAGTGTATTTTGCAAACCAGAGGGCATTTTCTAAGGGAAGACCATGCTTATCTTAAAGTCCAAGTAAAGGAAAGACCAAGTTTCCAGTGACAACTTTTTTATTTATTTATTTATTTATTTATTTATTTTATTAAAGATTTCTGTCTCTTCCCCACTGCCGCCTCCCCTTTCCCACCCCCCCCATCAAGTCCCCCTCCCTCATAAGCCCAAAGAGCAGTCAGGGTTCCCTGCCCTGTGGGAAGTCCAAGGACCACCCACCTCCATCCAGGTCTAGTAAGGTGATCATCCAAACTGCCTAGGCTCCCACAAAGCCACTAGGTGCAGTAGGATCAAAAACCCATTGCCATTGTTCTTGAGGTCTCAGTAGTCCTCATTGTCCACTATGTTCAGCGCGACCGGTTTTAACCCAGGCTTTTTCAGACCCAGGCCAGCTGGCCTTGGTGAGTTCCCGATAGAACATCCCCATTGTCTCAGTGTGTGGGTGCACCCCTCGCGGTCCTGAGTTCCTTGCTCGTGCTCTCTCTCCTTCTGCTCCTGATTTGGACCTTGAGATTTCAGTCCGGTGCTCCAATGTGGGTCTCTGTCTCTGTCTCTGTCTCTGTCTCCTTTCATTGCCTGATGAAGGTTAAAATTCAGAACTTCCTTAGCGATCAGGGAAATGCAAATCAAGACAACTTTAAGATACCATCTTACACCTGTCAGAATGGCTAAAATCAAAAACACCAATGATAGCCTTTGCTGGAGAGGTTGTGGAGAAAGGGGTACACTCATCCATTGCTGGTGGGAATGCAAACTTGTGCAACCACTCTGGAAAGCAGTGTGGAGGTTTCTCAGGAAATTTGGGATCAACCTACCCCTGGACCCAGCAATACCACTCTTGGGAATATACCCAAGAGATGCCCTATCATACAACAAAAGTATATGCTCAACTATGTTCATAGCAGCATTGTTTGTAATAGCCAGAACCTGGAAACAACCTTGATGCCCTTCAATTGAAGAATGGATGAAGAAAGTATGGAATATATACATATTAGAGTACTACTCAGCAGTAAAAAACAAGGACTTCTTGAAGTTTGCAGGCAAATGGATGGAAATAGAAAACACTATCCTGAGTGAGGTAAGCCAGACCCAAAAAGAGGAACATGGGATGTACTCACTCATATTTGGTTTCTAGCCATAAATAAAGGACATTGAGCCTATAATTCAGGTTCTTAGAGAAGCTAAATAAGAAGGAGAACCCAAAGAAAAACACAGAGACAACTTTTTATGTCACTTCAGCGTCAATGGCAGTGTCCTTAGAGATCTATGAGGAGCTGACTGTGATGGTTCTCAAAGGCCGGAGGCTGAGGAGAAAGCCTTTGAACCGTGGGCTCCACCGTGGCCCTCTGAGACAGTGCTGACTATTTTCTCAAATTCCATCTGGGATCAGATCCAGCCTTCAGAACTATCGTGAAGCCAGCACAAGCTCTTTCATGACCCTTGACAGAAGCCAGAGATGGGGTTGGAGGAGTAAGCAGAGTGAAGGAAATCGAGGCATTTTGTGGTTTAAAAGATGAGCAATCTAATCGATCCAGCACACTGTATACCAATGAATTTTAAAGGGATTTACATCTAAATTCTAGAAATATTTTCTTATTAGTTGATGCATATACATATGATATGTTTCTTTATCTCCCCAGGTGATTCTTATTATACTTTTGTACAATGTGGAGCAATTGTGACTAAGGGGCCAGAATCATTCTATGTGCTCCCTCTATGTTAAAACTTCTCATTAAAAGTTATTAATAAAATGCTACTGTCTTGGGAAGAATTCACTGTTGCTACAAGATTTAAATATTTTACTCTACTAATTGACACTTATCAATAGCCCGTCTGAATTTAAAGATGACAGGACTGACAACTTTAAAAGGATGATGTAATAAGAGATAATAATTCTAAAAATGTGAGAAATAAGGTTTGAAGTAAAAGCAACAAATGGGTGGTATTTAACATTAATTAGTATAGATATTTCAAATTCATTTTCTACACTAAAAGGTACCTTCTCAAAGACTTTTTTAGGCATGGATTTGTTCAGCATGGAGTAGGGAGTGCTTTGTCCTGATGTCATTGACATCAGATTGGAAGAGTGCTCAAAAAATGTAGTTTCTTTCATAAGGAGAAGAATTCCTACCAGTAGGTAAAAAAATCAAGAAGTTGATTTTAGGACAATGTGTTGGTGGAGGCCGCTCTTTCGTTTCCTGGCTGCCCAAACCTGAATAATCATACAGAAACTATATTATTTGCAGCTGTTTAGCCTACTAGCTCAGGCTTATTATCTAACTCTTACATCTTAAATTAACCCATTTTTATTAATCTGTGTATCAACACAAGGCTGTGGCTTACCTGGTAAGGTTCTGTTCTGGTGTCTTTCTCTGTCAGCAGCTACATGGCTTCTCTCTGACTTGTCTACTTTCTCTATCTCTTCCAGCCTGGTTTTATTCTGCTCTACTGTCGACCAAAGCAGCTTCTTTATTAACCAAAGGTAATAAAACATATTCATAACATATAGAGGGGAATCCCACATCAACAATGGAAGAACTCATAACAATATCAATACTATGCAAGTCCTAACAAAGCTGACCATTTCTGACAATCTTGGAAACCAGATATTTATGAAACAAGGTTGAGTCAACAACCTACTCAATGCTTTTCTATTTCATTCTGTTTCAGGAGTTTTCAACAGTGAGATTCAAACTTGATACACTAATTCCTCTAAGTGACTAAAGGAAAGAAAGCAGACAGAAAATGACAGCTCTAACACTGTTTCCAGTCTTGTGTAGATGTTGAGCTGGTGGTTGTGGCTTCAAGGGACAGAGTTGCTTATTTTGATTATGCTCATGAATGTCACACTAGAAAATATGGAATGACAAGAATGGTAAGTGTCTCTGAGATTTACAAATGCTGGAGAGGAACTGCAGTGCATAGCTTGTAAAGATTCTTCTACCCAAAAGGTTAAGGTCCTGGAAGCTATAAGAAGAAATTGGTTAGATGTGAAGATTTCCAAAGTTCCATAGGTTCTGTTGATGGAGGAGGGTCATCTTTCCATCTGTTGTTTCATTGGTTAAGTAATAAAGAAACTGCTTGGCCTCTGATAGGGTAGAATTTAGATAGGCTGAATAAACAGAACAGAATGCTGGGAAAAAGAAGCTGAGTCTAGGAGTCGCCATGATTCTCCCACTCCAGACAGACGCAGGTTAAGATCTTCCCTGGTAAGCCAGCTCGTGGGCTACACAGATTATTAGAAATGGGTTAGATTAATATGTAAGAGCTAGCCAATAAGAGGCTGGAACTAATGGGCCAGGCAGTGTTTAAAAGAATACAGTTTCCGTGTAATTATTTCGAGGCATAAGCTAGAGCCATGCGGGCGGCCGGGTGCTGGGGATGTAGCCCCGCCGCTTCTAACACAACATTCTGTACCTGAAACCAAAGTATCAATCAGCCTGGCCATTTTTCACATTTGAGTGGTGAGGGAAGAAGCGTCCTTGGGAGGAACTGGAACTGTCCCATGCGTGTTGCAGCTCCTGGAGGCCTTGAACGTGTCAGGTCTCTTATTCACAGCTCTGTGGTCTCACCTCTGGGTCCCTTCACAGCACTTTCTCCACTTTGTGAACCTCGGTCAAATCTCTCTCAGTCTCATAAATATCCAGGATGTCACTTGGGAGCCATTTAAATCATCTAGAATAAATAATTCCTCTTAAGATTCTCAGCCCCACCTTTTGCTAATTAAGGTAACACAAGGTATGAGGCGTGCCTGTATACCTACCTCATCGCTAAAGTGCTGAGCCATCTCTGCCGCTGGGGATCACGTAGCCCTTCATCTCCTAAAGCAAGAAGGACAAAGTTAAGCTGTTTCCTAGAATCTTGATGAGATGGGCAAGAATCCACTTTGTTCTTAATCCTAGCATCATCCCTATCCCTACCTTATTATCATGAGAAGATTTTAAACTCTGCATATTGTTCCTATTTGAAGCAGTAGAAGGGAGATTGCATCGCTTACTAGGATATACATTGAACTAAACTTTGGTCAGAAGTTGGCAGGAGAATAAATTAAAATTCCCATCCCTTGGCTCTTGTGACTACAGCCACAGTAAACATGGGAGTGCAGATGCCTCGAAATACTGATGCCATTTCCTAGATGAGTGTGCAACAGCGAGGTTTCTGCTCTGTACACAAGTGTGCAACGGTGAGGTTTCTGCACTATAGATGAGTGTGCAACAGCGAGGTTTCTGCATTCATTATACATGAGTGTGCAACAGTGAGATTTCTGCATTATGTGGTATTTCTAGGTCTTTGAGGAATCTTCAAACTGTTTTCTCTAACAGGTGTGCTAATTTAAATTGTTTTCTGTGGTGGGTAACTAATTTACATTAGCACCAACAGTACCTAAATGTTCCACTTTATCTATGCCATCACCAGTATTATAAAGCCGAGTATTACTGGAGTGAAATGACAGAACGTCATTGTGGGTTTCATTTGCATTTCCCTGATGAAGTCAGGCTCAGCATTCTTAGAGAAACCCCCCGGCCATCTTTATGTCATCCTTTTTTGAAACGTCTGCTTAGGTCTGTTGCCATTTCTTCTGTCTTTTAGGGCCTTGCTGCACCTTGAATTCCTCCTATATTCTGAATAATGACACATATACAATTTGCAGACATCTCCCATCTTTTATTTTCAGTTGCTTTCTCAGTGCAGAAGCATCTGAGCTTGATATGGTCCCATATACTTACTTCGGCTTTTATCTCTTGTGCATTTAAGAGCTTATCCAAAAAAGCCTCCCACATTCTAATGCTGTCAAATATTTCCTCTATTTTTTTAATACAAAGCCTACCCTATCTTGAAAATGTGTTTTTTTGCATCTTTGTTAAAAATCAGTTGACATAGAAGTACAGGATTAATATCAATCTTTCTATTCTGCTGTCGCTTTGTTTGTTTTTATGCCAGAACTTTTTTATTTTGATTGTTTCTGCTTGATAGTATATTTTTAAACCAAGAAATGTGATTACAGTGTTTTTATTATTTTTGACCAAAAATTTTTTTGGGGGTGGGGGATTTGAGACAGGATTTCTCTGTGTAGCTCTGGAGCCTGTCCTGGCACTCCCTCTGTGGTCCAGGCTGGACTTGAACTCACAGAGATCTGCCTGCCTCTGCCTCCCAAGGGCTGGGAAAGACTTAGTGTGTGTGGGGGGGGGAGGGAGATGGGTGTGTATATATGTTCATGGGTATACAAGCATACATTTGAAGGGCATTGAATGTATCAAATGCCTTCTGCACCTACAGAGTTGAGAGTGAGGATTTTTGTCTCTACTGTGTGATATAGTATGCTTATTATCTGGTGGACTATTCTTTCAGCCCACTTAGTCATGGTGAACTTCAACAAATGCAATCATGAAGATAGATGGTTCACCCTGGGTCTTTAAAGGGTCTATCTCAAGGCTCCCACATCTTGTCAAACGTTGATCAAATATAGCTGCTATATTTTCTTCCTCTTAACCTCTTTTCTTAATAGAGGTGTTGGTTCTGTGCTTTACGAAAAACTCGAAAGGGATCTCCTTTAATGTCATTACACCAGAAAAAGGCAGCGGTTGAGGAATTTAGACGAAAGGGCAGCACGATCATATCATATAATGCCTTACACACAAGGAAGCTGTTCTTGTTGCTTGGCTCGTGCTATGAGGAGCAGCATTTAGTTCGTGAGCATTTTAGTCTGACGGATGGCAAAGGTAAGCAAGTAGTTCAGCTCATCACTCAGCGACAAATAATGAGAATCTAGCTTTGTTGTAAGTAAACAAGAGGGGGCGGGCATCAGGGATGGAGGGATGGCTCCAACAGCAAAGGCACTTGTCATTCAGACCTGAAGACCCGAGTTCAATCCCAAGGCCCTACACTAAACCTCTCAGCTTCAAAGGGTTGTCCTCTGACCTCCACGACACGCGCAGGCTCACACTTGCAAGACACACACACAACACACAAATAATAACAAAGTAAAACTTTCAAAAAGAATAGTGACACGTGAGCCTTCCCCCACTCTGAGTGGGTGAGAGGTTGAGAGGCAAATAGGAACACAGCTTCTGAGGCCCCAACCTTAGCATCAGTGTTCTCTGCGGCATAAAGCCCCTTTTCCTTTTCTTCAGGAGTCCTTTCCTCTCTTTGCAATAGCGATTTTTCATTGAAGTCTCTCCTGAATGTAAGTTTTTAAAGTTTCGTTTTTGGACAGTTTAGCTCTGAAAGTGTTCTTATTGCCATAGTCTCTCTCTCTCCAGTGCTGCTTCCAAACGGTCTCTCCTTCCTCAATATGGTTTTTAATTTAACAATGTATTCTGGAGAAAATTCCTTTATCAGGAAAGTAGTGTATGTTTTCTGCTTGTCAGTGGCTTGTTTTTAAATTTCTATACAGCTCCTTTTGCTGAACAAGTTTTACATTTTGAAACAATACTGAATATCCTTTCTCCTCTACCACGGAATTTGGGATTTTGAGGAAACATACATAAAAGAGATTGATTGGTTTATCTCCCACCTTCCCCTTACTTCTCTTACCCTCATCGCCCAGCTCCACCCTCAGCTTCTGTCCCATCGTATATTCGGAATCCGAAAGACTTTTAGAGAGAATTTCTCCACCCTTTCAACTTCTCCAGAAGTTTTTGTAGGGCTGCACATTTATGTTCTCATCCGGGAGGTGCCTGAAAGGAGACCCCAGGCAAAGCCAGACTTAATATGAGCAAAGGAAAACCTAGTTACGACCTCGTTCACACACTCATTTCGTCATTCCTGATCTCTTATGGAAAAGCTTCTCTTCTTTGGATTTTTTTGTTGATTGAGTACAGAAATTATATCTTGAGTTTGTTATATTATATAAAGACGTCTAAAACGAGTTCATGTTTATATTTTTATGGAAGTCGTGATTGTGCCTTTTGGGAGAAGTTATCCCTTGATGAGACGCTGCACTCGGTTTTCCTAAAGGACACTTCGGAGCTACTTCCTAAATCAATGTAACCTTGACCAAAACTCCTAAGGCGACCAGCAGGGAGCAGCACTAGATCCCACGAACGTGGGCAGGTGTGGGGTTCCTCTTTTCCCTCTGCTCTTCTGCGCCCTCTAGTTGGCCTGGGGAATTCCTTCCTTTTTTTTTTTTTTTTTTTTTTTTACTTTTTTTTCGTTCTCCTGCTCGCGTTCCTCTCGTTTCCGTCCAGATTCCTAAGCGAGTTCTGAGAATTTTAGCCCTTGAGGTGATATTCAGGCCTCCGCAGGTGCCCTCCTCCTTACTGCCCCCCAACAATATCCGGGTCCCCCTTACTGCCCGGGTCCGAATACCTTTCCATCCCTGAAGGGAGACTTATGGTCTTCAAGGCGGTGTCAAGTTCCTGGGACTCCCAATGGTTGCAATAAATCAGGAAGAAGCATTACAATAAACTGTAAAATAACATTAATACCTTCTTATTAAAAAAAATCGTATTTTAATATTTTAAAAATAGGCAATATACACATTTATAAGATTATTACAGCTACTCCTGTACCAAGCATTGGTGGTTCAGTGGTAGAATTCTCGCCTGCCACGCGGGAGGCCCGGGTTCGATTCCCGGCCAATGCAAGGGACACAATTTTTTTCTTTCCTCTTAAAAGGACATCTTGAGCCTGGCGATCTGAGAATACAATTTCCCTCAGAGTCAGACGTTTTACCTACTTACATTTTCATGACTCGTATATGTTAATCACATTTGGATTAAAATCACCCTTTCAAATAAAAAGGACTAGTAGGTTAGCGACAAACTGTTTTCTTAAAGAAACAGTGAATTTTATTTTTCTGAGGCCATTTGAAATAAAAGTTTCCTAAACGAATTTTGCAAAATCCTAGTCTCTAAATAAGACAGTCAACCATTTTATTTTTAAAAAGGGCGGGGTTACATGAATCTGTAAAAGTAAGAATTCAAAGCTGCATATCTACGGTTAGCAGAGTGGCGCAGCGGAAGCGTGCTGGGCCCATAACCCAGAGGTCGATGGATCGAAACCATCCTCTGCTAGTATCTTTTATCCTTTACTTTTTCACCACAATGAGAATGTACAGAATTAAAGCTTTATCAACTTCCTACCGTTTGCTTATAGAAACGGAAAATAATAGCCAATCAAAGCGTGCTGCCCTTAAATATTCCCTCAAGTTGAAAACACCGCGTTTTCAATTAACTGGGAGATGGTGGCAGTCTCGGAGCGGCGGTATTAAACCCAGCGGCCAAAGTAGCGTGTCTGTTCGCCACAGTTCAAAGGAGCTTAAGGCTAGCCCCGATTTAGAGTGTCAGAGAAAGTGATATGGAACAGACTTTTCCCGGTACTCCCTTTTCCTCCTTGCCAATCATTACCACCAGCTCAGTATGGTGTGGTTTATTCCGTTGGCAGTGTTGGGAAGCTCTTTCAGTAGCAGTAGGACCGGGATTATTGTATTTCTGCTCCGTGATTTCCACTGTACCTTGAGCCCAGCCTGGTGACACTTGACACGTCTTGGATACTTGTGGCTTGGAATGAATGAAAAGACACACTTTCTGGTTTACCACTCACCAGAATTTAACATTATTCTTCAAGAAATTATCACATGACATTGATCTATTTATTTTATGTCATAACACACTGACTACAGGTTTCTTATATTTAAAGGAGAGGAGGGAGAGAAGGGAGGAAGAGAGAGAGACTCATAAAATGAAAGTATTTTCCAAAATCATTGCGGTCATATTATCCACTCCAGGTCTCAGTTTTCAGCCTCATAGAGATCTGAACACAAACTCAGTTCATCTAAAACAATTGTAGAGAAAGGAATGATCACTTTCTGTTCTGGGCCTTATTTAAGAAAGAGTTTTTCAGCTTGTTTGTGGATACTCTGATAGCCACTTACAGAATTTGTTTTTTAAGTGATGTATTCAATTCACCTCCTAGTTACTTACTAATTCTCCCTCTCTATGGAATTTTCTATTAGCAAGTACGATGGTTATTATTGTCCAGATGACAGTATCAAGAGTCACTGAAGACAGGGGAGGGGCATGTCCCTGGTCATGTCTGTGGGGAGCTATCATTGAGATGGGAAGGCCCACCTTAAACATGGGTAATACCATTCCGCAAACTTGGGCCCTGGACTGAGTACAAAGGAGAAGTGCGCTAAACTCCCTGGCTATGTGAACCTCGAGACCAGCACCTCCTCGAGTGTGCCACAATGACTTCTCTGCCCTGATCCCTTAGACCTTTAAGTCAGAGTCAACTTCTCCTCTCTTAAGTTGCTGTGGTGGTGGTCGGGAATTTATTTGGCTCCAGCAATGGGGGAAAGTCACTAATACTGTTATAGAAAGAGTAGGTCCTCGTAATGAGAAATCACTGTGTACGGTTAGAGATGAAGGATGACAGCAAATGCCCAAGCAAGAGACGGCGTAGAACAGAAGATTTCCCTAACTTACGTACACTATAGGTTTATGAGTTCCACCACACTAGCAGGCTTAAATGACATTTTAAGGTCTTGTCCAGGCGACAATTTGAACAGAGGCAGGAGACTACACGTCTGACCACTTGGGGAGATGGGAGGTTTACACAGCCAAGATTGGCCAGAATTATTTCTGAAGTACACCAGTGTCGTTCTTGTCCACACAGTTGTCACCCAGATCCATCTTGCCCACCTTGGAGAATTAGGCTTCTCATAATAAGAGCACGGGGACTTAATGGCAGGCCAGAACTTAGTGATTCAGGTTGCGATGCCTGTTAGAGTCTTACTGTTTGGGGAATGGGCCTAATGGCCTGTCAATCCTAGTGAACATTTACAACCTAGCGCTGTAAATTTTGCTTCCCTCTAACAGACCTAGTTAAGCATACTAATTATTTTGGGGATCAGTGCCCCCTTAGCTAAATCCTACATTGTGTGATTTAATGTCTCCCAAGCAAATCTATTAACCAACCCCTTATAACATTAATTCCATTATGTAACTCAGTTTCTATCTGGAGCCCATTCTGACTTCACAGTCATTTGAGTTCAAGCTTGCCTGCTCTGCCTGCTCCGGTATCCTTGAGGGCTGTGAGAAAGCTCTGATTAAGCCATGGGAAAGAACATTTTGCCCGTGATAAAGAACACATCATCTATTAAGACACAGGCTGTTGAACACCAGTCAAAGGCACATCCAGTTACAAAGTAAAAACTGCTTGCTGCCAGCAGGATCCACAGGATAGGCAATGAGGCTACTATGCTTCTTTCTCTCAAGGACAGTACAGGATGATGTTGTTGTTCTGTGATCTGCTTTTTGCCTGTTATTAGTATATATGCTGACTGAGAGATAAACTCAGGGCTGTTTGGCTTGACCAACAGACCTCCCGAACCTATCCTGTGTTTTCTGTCTTCATTTCTCTCAAGCTAACATTTCGTTAGCCTCGCACCCCCCATCCAGGTACCCTGGTTGACTTTGTTGGAGCAGGCTCTGACACCATTAGTTTCTTCCACCCCAGCACGGCAAGTATAAAATCAAAAGAGAACAGCTGTATGAAGATACTTTTGAGCCAGCTCACAGGACACAGGGGCAGAAGAATCAAGAGTTTAAAGTCGTCTTTGTCTGCATAGCTAGTTCAAGGACAGATGGCCTCCAGGACTCTTTGTTTCGACAAACAAGACAGAGTCATTTTGAGAGAGCACCTCGCGGGAAGCCGTTTTCTTCGTACAGCAAATCCCTTTGCCAAGGCTGAAACGAATCTTTGCACATTCACAGTTGTGAGTGAAGGCAGCCACCCACCGTGTCTGGAAGAGAGGCCTCAGAAGTACCACACCTGATCACACCTTGCTCTTGAACTTCAAGAAATATCTGTCTGCATTCTGTTGCTTGTCAGCCCTGCCGTTCTACTAAAGTGTTTTAATAAGATCTTTGCGCATGATTAAGCACTGCAAACTATTAAAGGATCTAAAGCTAGAAAGCATGCCTCTAATTATTTTCAGTTATTTTAACTTGTTTTGAGTAGTATTTTCTTTTGTTTTGTTATTTATTTATTTATTTGATAGCATTGATCACACTCCCTCTATGCTCTCCCTAGTCCCCTCGGTCTTACACCCTCTTGCCCAGTCACACATGAATGACTCCTGTAGTTACTAGGAAACAAATAGCAACCCTACTGCAACTCACTCATCACAAGAAGGAAGCAGTTAGGTCTGAACAAGAAAACTCAACGTCATGGACTTGTGCTTCTACTTGATGCCACAAGATGGCAGAAAAGAGACATTTCACATACCCTGCAAGACCAGCTCATTCCCTAAATAGCCCCACCTGCCATGCATCACTGCAGTCTTCCTGTGGAGGGACCGAAGTGGTGAAGCTTATTCTTTCATAGGTGGAGAAAGATCTACAAAACATGATTGACGGGAGACGCGGTAACCGAAACGTTAATACCATGAGACACGAAAAAAGAAGTTAGGTGTTATTTGGATAATGGTAAATTGCAGGCCCTGGGTCGTGCATGGAACTCCCATGAATATTGGGAGGTAACTAACCTATGCAGTACGGCGGCACAGCTGGAGTCCGCTGATTTTTCAGTGTAGGATGACTCTTGTTGCTGGAGTCATAACTATGAACACACACTTGAAGATAGCCCCTCACACATA
Source organism: Neodon shergylaensis (assembly GCA_025134845.1). Lineage (NCBI taxonomy): Eukaryota > Metazoa > Chordata > Mammalia > Rodentia > Cricetidae > Neodon > Neodon shergylaensis. Next base: position 386,645 of record JABTXL010021127.1, on the reverse strand, counting down.
ATTCGTGCTGAATTTACACTTAGTTTTCAAGAGCTACTGGGTCCCGCTTTTACTTGGGCACCACTAACGATTCACCTTTACCCACTCAATATTGCTAACCTGTGGTTACACTGCCTCTTTAAATATTTAGGTATGAGAAGTTGAATTGGCCCGGATCCAAAGGCAAGTGAGACGCGTAAAGTTTGAGTAATCGGTTCACTTCTGGAAATAACTTTTACAAAAAAAGAAACCGCCTTAGAACTACCAAAATAAAGAACCTTTGGACTGTACGCCTTTGGACTTACCGTCCAAGTATTCCTACTGCCATGGGAAGGGGAAACTTGCCTTGCCAATAGCAATACAGGAAATGGGGGAAGAGAGAAGGAATGTAACAGCTATTTCACGCGAAATTGTGGTGGCTCTGAAAAGAGCCTTTGGGTTAAGAGCGAGATGGGCGCTCTCACTTGGAGCTGGTGTACTTGGTGACGGCCTTGGTGCCCTCGGAC
>JABTXL010021127.1:368466-381160 GCA_025134845.1 Neodon shergylaensis | reverse complement strand
CTGGCTCGCCGCATCCGCGGGGAGAGGGCTTAAATTGGTCTTCGCAGTGTTCTTTCAAAGGCTCTTTTCAGAGCCACCCATATCTGCACGGAAGGAGCTGTTTGCTTTTGTTTGAGCCTTTGTCATTTTGGAATTTTCTCCTTAGGAAAGCACTAGTTCACTTCTCGTTTATTGCTGCCCGGTTTGTTTTGCTGAGGCATGTATTTAATAGGTACCAGGATTTGTTTTCAAACTCCCCAAGTTAATAGTACCTTCCTGTGTTTAGCGAGCTGTTCCAAAACATTTTGTTAGAGGTTATTTAGTGGGTTGGGTTTAGTTGTTCCTAAGAGTATTTGGTCAGTTTCTATCCTGACTTAGCAGCCGTTGAAACTATTAAGAGTCCAAAGCCATCTTTTTAGGTATTTGTAAAGCTTAAGTTTCGATAACAATGCCGCAACACCGTCCCTCTTCCCGATTAAAAATTCATAGTGTTTGCTTTACATGCCAGACATTAGCAAGTAGCGACAGACGTGCTCAAAAAGTGAGGTGATTAATCTTTACATGTCTGCACGACTTGTGTACCTGATGCTCTCAAGCCAGAACAGGGCATAGGGTCCCCTGCAACTAGAGTTCCAGAGGGTTGTGAGTGAAGGGGTTAAACTCTCCCACTGTCAACCGAATTTAGGCGTCAGTTCTCTGAGAAAGGCAAAACAGGTGTCTCCAACCAAGACATTTATCCACGATATCCTTAGTCCCTGGGACCAGAGAAAACACAGGCCTAAGTCAGGTCAGCGTCACAATGTCTCAAGGGCAAGTCCTGCAGCCCCCTGACTTGTGCAAAGACGTCCCAAAATGATAAGTCTCAGCCAATTAAAAGTATACTAATGTACCTGTTATTTGCTTAACCAATTATACGTGATATGACCTAACTTCTTGAAACTTTTAAGGAACTAACATGGTCCTCTCGGGTCGTTGCCATTTTGTATAGGTCAACGACCTGCATATTAATTAATCAAAAAAACAATTTTTGGTTTTACATACTATTTGAGCCTGGGGTATCCTTTAGCGTTTCCTCGCACCCTTATTTACCTGAGCCATCATGTGGTCTTTGGAATCTGAGGTCTTTCTGGAGGAGGTACAAGCCGGTTTAGTCGCTCAGCCATCTCTCCGTTCCCATGAAGGGAATTTGTGTTGGTTTGTATACTCCTGGAAATGTGTTCAGAATCCTCGGATAAATGGATGAGTGCGCAGAGAAACAGCAAGAAAACCAGATAGAAGATGCAAAACTCATGATCAGCCAGAGTACTTAAACCAGCTTCCTGTGGCCCGTGAGTGCCGTCCTTGAGTTGCAGTATCCATGTATCTTTCTAACATTCATTTTCCTTTTCCACAAGTATTCAGCTTCTCCTGGCCAAGTGACCTATATAACATTCCTGTCTCAACTTGTCAGTGAGCTCATTGGAAAAATAGCTCTGTGCAAGAGAGGAGTCCTGGTCCCTAACGATCCTGGGCCGCCTGTAACTCCAGTGCAAGGGAGGGGGAGGCAGAGATAAATTGACTAATTTAACCGCTGACTCCATCAGTTCTGGATCAGATTAGGAGACCTCAACTGAAGATCACAGGAAGTGGTCAAGCCAATGTCAACCCCTGGCCACACACCTGCATTCCATGCACACACATTACCATTCACACTAAAAACAGAAACACAATACACACAACACACTACACACCAACGCAGAATAAAAATTTAAAGATAATATAATTCTGCAATAAATAATATAAATATATAATAATATAAAAATTTAAATATAATAATAGCCGGGCGATGGTGGCGCACGCCTTTAATCCCAGCACTCGGGAGGCAGAGGCAGGCGGATCTCTGTGAGTTCGAGACCAGCCTGGTCTACAAGAGCTAGTTCCAGGACAGACTCCAAAACCACAGAGAAACCCTGTCTCGAAAAACCAAAAAATAAATAAATATAATAATAGCAGCATATGCTTCATATTGGCATCAGTCCCTAAAGCAAACTAAAGTCCCTCTCCAAAAAAGTGGCCCTGGAAAGAAGATGAATATTTTGGAAGGAAGGCCAGTGGCACCACTGCAGATGCAGAGTTTGTCTTTGGAGCCAGGCTGAGCCTCTTGTTGACTGGACAGTAAGCAGAACACTCTTCCCTTTTAGAGCAGCACTATGCTCTATTACAAACTCTAGACGGTCTCACACAAGATTTTTTTTTCAGGTTTGCACTGATCAATACTCAGTATACATCTCACAGTTTTAGCTTTTCGGTTAGAATTCCATGGAATGTTCTTTCAGGGGTGGTGATAAGATATGCCTATCTGTACATTTTATTCTGTTTCTGACAATATTCCACGTGGTGGCTATCACAATAGTGTAGTCAGGTCATCCTCGAAAGAAACGTTAAAAACTTGAGCACACCTCATCTCCCAGATAAGAATGTAGTTTTGCTTTAGTAATGGCATATAAAAGTGAATACCAGGTGGCACATACTTTTGGCATGTCCTAGTGGGTAGACATTAATGTTATTTATCAAGACAAGAACCCGTAAAGAATTGAATTGTTGAGTAATAGATCTAGGATATGTGTTTAGTTTTATTTTTGTTTTCTGTTTTCCTAGAAAAAATCTTGGAGTTAGAGGAAAGGTCACACAGAGGGGTTAAGTCTCCCACAGACATAAAGATGTGGAATTCAGTAGGATAGCAAACATATTTAAAACCGAAGAAGAGGGATATCCCTTGGAACTTTTGCCTTATTGTCAACGTCAAACTTCCTAATTTGCTTGTTCCTCTCAGGCATGAATCTGTGCTTACGGGCATTCTTTGCTGGATCCCCATTGTACCCCTCAATAATCATCTCCTTTAACCTCCCGAGCAGATGTTACCATCCGTAGATTTTTATTCTTTGAAAGCACTGTGCTCCTGTTCCCTAAGTCTGCACACTTCTTCATCCTTCTTATGATGTTCACTCACTTCTGGGTTTCTCCTCCCTAGACTGTTTCTGTAGCTCAGACACTAACCTACGGTGTCTAAGGGTGAGGTGAATTGGTTCTGAATGAATAATTAGAATTCAAGGAGGTAAAATAACAGTCGTTGTGCTTGAACTTCTTGATACAACATAACTATTACATGATATAAATATAAATTTCCTTTTCCTTATCCAGATTTCCCGTATGCTAATATAGGCTTCATCAAGGGTATTTGACCCCACTGTTCTCCAAATAGCCTTTGGCTTTCCAGAAGAAATTAAACTTCCTGAAGACAGGTTGTCTGCTTATTAGTATTAGTACTTCTGGGGTTGGGATGACAACATTCAATATCATCATTATTACTGTAGTCTCATTTAGGAAACATCCCTGCCCCCCCCCCGTGTGTGTGTGTGTGTGTGTAACTGTTCAGTATATAAACACTTAACTCATTTGATTATGGCAAATGAATTTTTGTTTTTGAGATGGGGTCTCACTGTATAGCCCAGGCTGGCCTGGAATTCACAGAGATCTGCCTGTGTCTACCTCCTGAACACTGGGTTTAGAGATGTGGAACACCCCAGCAAAGCAATGTTCCTAACAGTTTATGAGATGAGCCAGTAACGTAAGACAGCAAGGTACAGCGGTTAACTGCAAATATTCATAACAGGAAAATAAAGCTAGAAACATTTTATTTTCTAAGCTTTTGTTAATTAATAGACCCACCACAAACAGCAATCCTATTTCCTCAGCCCTTGGCTTCTTCTAACTCAGCTGTCCCAATGCCTCAAACAGCAACAGTTATTTAATTAAAGGTAAGAACCACCCATACCTGGCTTGTGAAATTTAATTTCGGTGTTACAGCAGCAGAATCATGTATATGAATACTGGATCACTATAGAAAATTTAAGTTGTGTTCTCAATGTTAATAGATGGTCAACCTCTCCCTACGTGTAACTCCAGCTCCATTTTATTTCCAAGCTGAGTCATAAACAGAGGTAATCAAAGACTAAGTCAAAACCAGCTAAGCTAATACTGCTTACTTTCTTTCAAAATACGTATTCTTAGTTACAACTATTACATGGGTGGGGCGTGCACATGTGAAAGCCAGAAGACAGACTTGTGGGGATTGATTCTGTCTGCTTCCATGTGGGCTCAGGGGATTGAACTCAACTATTAAGTGCAACTAGGATTTCCTGGCTCTGGACTAGGTCACTAACTGGATTTTATTCATACAGAACCGGAAGATTGCAGAAAACTTCTTTCTTAGATGTGATGCTCCAGGGACAAAGAAGTAAAACACTAAGTACAGCGGCCACCTTCTGCAGAGTTCCACGTTGCAGGAACTCTAGACTGGAACCATACGGAAACCTAAACAGTGCTCCATTTGGAATAGCTTGTAGCCCAAAATAATTTTAGCAAGGTACTTGTCATGTAAGCCTATAATCTGAACTTGAACAGAACTGAGGTAGAGCAAAGTTGTCCGTTGAGTTCCAGACAACTTCAATAACTCAACCGAACAAAATTAAAGATTCATCTTGTAACTGTTCTAATGCACAGATCCAAGTGTCACTCTTTTTTTGAGTAGAGAATGGGGCTCTTAAAAGAGCCTTTGTTTCTAAGAACTTTCGGAAACTATACCGTTCACTTGGCCTTGTGGTGGCTCTCGGTCTTCTTGGGCAGCAGCACCGCCTGGATGTTGGGCAGGACGCCGCCCTGCGCGATCGTCACGCGGCCCAGCAGCTTGTTGAGCTCCTCGTCGTTGCGGATGGCCAGCTGCAGGTGGCGCGGGATGATGCGCGTCTTCTTGTTGTCGCGGGCCGCGTTGCCAGCCAGCTCCAGGATCTCGGCCGTCAGGTACTCCAGCACGGCCGCCAGGTACACCGGGGCGCCGGCGCCCACCCGCTCGGCGTAGTTGCCCTTGCGGAGGAGGCGGTGCACGCGGCCCACGGGGAACTGCAGGCCGGCCCGGGAGGAGCGGGTCTTGGCCTTGGCGCGAGCCTTGCCACCCTGCTTGCCACGTCCAGACATCGCGAATTAAACGTGTATAATATTTACCGAATAAGTTGGAAGAGCCATTCAATCTTTATATTTACACAGTGGCGCTAAAAAAGAAGACGTGGTATTGGTTAGAAGTCTATTTTCATGTTAACCAATAGAAGTACGGCTTTGGAAAACTGTATTGTGATTGGATAAAACGAACTTCATGTACCCAATAAGATCGCGTCGAAGTTTTCACCTCATTTGCATACGAAAATCTATATAAGGAGAGCGTTCGCCAGTCTTTGAACGTTGTTAATTGACGTTGTTGAGTAGGTTAACATGCCTGAGCCAGTGAAGTCGGCGCCCGCCCCGAAGAAGGGCTCCAAGAAGGCCGTGACCAAGGCGCAGAAGAAGGACGGCAAGAAGCGCAAGCGCAGCCGCAAGGAGAGCTACTCGGTGTACGTGTACAAGGTGCTGAAGCAGGTCCACCCCGACACCGGCATCTCTTCCAAGGCCATGGGCATCATGAACTCGTTCGTCAACGACATCTTCGAGCGCATCGCGGGCGAGGCGTCGCGCCTGGCGCATTACAACAAGCGCTCGACCATCACGTCCCGGGAGATCCAGACGGCCGTGCGCCTGCTGCTGCCCGGGGAGCTGGCCAAGCACGCCGTGTCCGAGGGCACCAAGGCCGTCACCAAGTACACCAGCTCCAAGTGAGCGCTCCGACCTCATTCTTAACTCAAAGGCTCTTTTCAGAGCCCCCACAACTTCGTATGAAATAGCTGTTACATGACACCCTGTCTCCTCCCCTGTTTCATGTATAGCTCTTTGAGGCAAGCTTCGCTTCCCAATGCCAGTAGCAATATGTGGCCACCCGAATGTTTATTCTGGAAGGGCTTGTACATCATAATTATTTTTAAAGACTGGTTCACTTCACATTGCTGTGTTTAGTATTGGAACTCAAAATATCCCACATGCCCTCCAGACACTTCAGCTGAGTATCTTGTCTCCAACTAGGCATTTTCAGTGTACCTTTGAGCTTTTTCAGTCGTAATTTGGTCCCATGTTTAACAGTTTTGACGTCACAATTGTTTTGTGTAAGTTTGTCCTTGTTCTCATTGCACCATAACTTGGCCACGCCTCACTTGTGGATTTCACTTTGTATCTGGGCACCAGGTCTTGATTTCATCCTAACCTGAACTTGTCTCAAAATTTTGCATCTTTGGGCCTTAACTTTTTGGGTAGCTGGGGTTATAGGCCTGTACAACCAAGTGTGGTTTTACATGGTCCCGGTTTTTTTTCTATCGGGCTACCTGGTAACCTTAGGACAGTTGTTGATTTTAAAAATTGTCTTCTGTTGATTTTTAACTGTGTATATAAGAATTTATTAGTATGATGTTTCAAAAAGGAATTTAAAGGAGAAAATCTCAATGAGTCTTAATGTGATTTACCCTTTTATATAGTTTTGGCATTCTGCTTACAAAGAATTTTTGTTTCTTAATCATAAAATACTAGATAAAGTAAAGGTTCATTTAACTATAATAGAAATCTCAATAAAACGAAAGTTATTTCTAAATTCTCTTAGCATAGAATTAATTAATCACATAAAGGTAGGTAATAGGATATTGTCATAGTTTTGTGTTGCTGTTGTAAACACCATGTCCAAGAACAAGCTGAGGAGGAAAGGCTTTATTTGAGTTACGAGTCCTTCCTGATTTAGTCCACTGAAGAAAGTCAGGGCAGGAACTCAAGCATTAGCAGACGCAGAAACCAGACTCATTCAAAGTTTTTCTCCTACCTCCCAGGACCACCTCAGCCAGGGATGTCACTGCTCCCTGTGAGCTTAATTCAATCACATCAATCATTGATTGAGAAAACGTCCCACAGAATTATCTACAGGGCAATCCGATAAAGGTATTCTTTTCAGCAGGCAGTGGTGGCACACGTCTTTAATCCCAGCACTCGGGAGGCAGAGGCAGATGGATCTCTGTGAGTTGGAGGCCTGCCTGGTCTACAAGAGCGAGTTCCAGGACAGGCTCCAAAGCTACAACAGAAGCCCTGTCTCGAAAAACAAAAAACAAAACAAACAAACAAAAAAAAAGGGAAGAAAGGTATTCTTTTTAACTGAGGGTCCCTCTTTCATCATATGACCCAGCTTGTGTCAAGTAGACGAAAACTAACCAGCCCAAACATCAGTGAATTTTAGCTATTGTATAGTAAGATCTTAATATGTGTGTCTAACCAATTGTTTATTATCTCTAATCTCTATAGTATCCTGTGGAACAAATTTTATTGTCTTCCTTCTTTTAAAGTTGAGGAAATTAAATGAGAATGGACCGCACAGAAGTCACAGCTAATAAATATCCTGTCTTGTTGGACTGCAAAGACCGAGCTGTGAACGATTCTCCAAAATAATCATACAGTCCCTGAAAAGAAAATCTGTACTACATTGTCAAGTGAAATACCTCAAATTTTGTCAAATTTCAATAAAATTTCCTTCATTGATTTGTTTACTTGTGGGGTTTTTTTTGTTTGTTTTATTTTGTTTTAAAGAGTGAGAGTTTGCTTTATAGCCAGACTTGCTTGGAACTGGAGTCCTCCTTTCTCAGCCTGCTCCATGCTGTGGCTGGAGGCCTGTCCACCAGGCCAGATATACACTCAGAGGCAGTTTCAGCCTGAATCCCTGTGAGAGGGGAAACTCTGACATTCACTACAGTCCAGACAATGTTCTGTGGTAACTATAACTTGAGTCTGTTTACTAAATATATAACAAGACAAAAGCAAATAAATAAAAATAATGAGAGATGCCGCAGATAAACAGTAAAACCTCAACAAAACGGATCTCAAAACATCCCGCAGCCATCAGCTGAGGAAGTCTTCAGTCAGCTGGATTTCACGAAGTCCTTGGCAGAAGGGGCTCTTCCTGTAAAGTAAAAGCAAAGAGCAGCTGTAGAGATAATACCATCAAATCAGATGCTCACAGCATGAAGCAGGAACCAACTGGGGAAGCTGCAGGCGGCTGGAGTTTCCTGTTGGGCCTTTATCATCCATTACTGAGCTTCCTGTAACCAAAGAACTGAAGTACTAGGTTTTTGTTGTTGCTTTGTTTGTTTTCCCCTTTGAGGCAGGGTTCTTTGTAGATCTGACTGTCCTGGAACTTGCTCTGTAACATCAGGCTGGCCTCGAACCCACAGATCCACCCACCTCTGCTTTTTGGATAGTTTTTTGTTTTGTTATGTTTTGTTTTTGCCCCTGAAAGCACTTTTTCATAATGGAACAAAAAAAAGTAACACTTGTTAGAAACCGTTCACCTTCTAAGGACAAAATGCTTTTGTGCTTGGCTTGTTTCCTATTTTTTTCTAGCAACAGGATTAGGGGAGCCAGATAATTCTGGGGCCTTGTAAGAGATGGATGCTTTTTTATGGGCAGGGTGAGCAGGGGGGTTGTAGCCTGGCTGCCCCAGAACTCTCTGTTGACCAGACTGACCTCGAATTCAGAGACCTGCTAGCCTCTGACTCCCAAATGCTGGGATTAAAGGTGTGTGTTGTCAACCACTCCCAGACTCCAAAGAGACTTTGAGAAAAGCACACTTGGGTCTGAACTGGTTGGGAGGTAGCTTTTCAGTGAACTCAAACATCATATGTCAATTTACCTGATATAATGCTCATGATACCTAGTCTCATTGTTCCATGATTAAGTCAATGAGATAAACTGATAGACTAACAAAAGTGTATACATTTATTACATGAAGAAAGAGATCTGTAACTTTATATTTCTTCTTGGTGGAGTAGGGCAACCAGCAGACTAGTGGAAGGTTAAGTTATACTCCTCATCTGGCCTTGGTGTTTCCAGAGGATACTCATGCTAATGCGGTTACTTCTGGGTGACTAGTTTGTCTTTGGTAATTTAATGGAAATTCAGATTAAGCATATCCATAAATTTGTTTCCAAAATACCCTGTTTGCACTGCAAAGGGCAAAATTTTGATTGGCATTTACCAAATTTTTCTATATATATAAGGAATATTAAATATATGAAAAAGAATGTTTCCATTGATGTGGGAGAAACTGAGTAGTAAGATAATGTTATAAAGAATTTGTGAATAAACTTACCTAGCAAATACTAAATAGCATTCTGCCCCAGTTCCTGAGGAAGCTGTGTGGTGTAGGGAGCCCAGGAAGCCCAGAATGAGTGGAGTCCTGAGTGAATGTGTGTTGACATGGGAATGGCCATGTCAAGGACCCTAGAATCCCAGCCCCATGAAGGAATGGCAAAGCCTCCCACACCGGAATGAGGCCCAAAGCATGGTAAAACCTCCTCTTGTGAGTGGATCTTGACAGTGTGTGCAGAAAATTACTACCATAACTCCCCAGTCCCAGGGTCATGGCACAGAGTCTGCCTGCCTGCAGAGACCGCTCTACAGAGTTTAGCAAAACCTGTTGCCTTGATGGAGCTGTATGCCATGAACTCTGCCTCTCCCTTTTATCTGTGTGCAATAACCCTATCTCCTTGCCCAGCTGTACGCAACAATCCTGCCTCCTGTTCTACTCTATATAAGAAACAAGATGAGCTTGTGGGTGCTGTGTTTTCTACCGCCTAGACACCAGTCCAATCTCAGCTTTCTGTCCATGAGTCTGTCTTTTATTTCTTCACAGTCCCAGCCATGACCGCTGAACCCCCTAGAAGTCATTTTGGATGCATTCGTTGGATTTTGTTTTGTGGGTATTTTTCAGTTTGTCTAATTTTCCTAATTTGTTGGTCTATATTTTAAGTGTCCATAAATTTCCGTGTAACTACTGATGTCAACAGCTGTATTGGAGTTTAGTTCTGTGGCAAGTCGAACAGGGAAAGAGACTAAAAAATAGACACATGTCCTTCAACATGCTTGACTTCCTGTCATGTGACATTTGCAAGTGCATTTCCTAGACTGCTCTTATTTCCCCCGAATGTCCGGCATCAAGTTCAGAGGCTTACAGCTTTTCGGGCTTAATAACTTCTCAGCTGACTCAGGTATCAAGGGAAAGTGCTGAGATTTTATTACGCTTTCATCATAAAGCATTCAGATCACTGTTTTAGACATTCTTTCCAGGCTTGGGAGAGCGATGAGCTGAGATGGGTGTCAGGCGATGAGGTCCTTCAACATCACAGCAAACCAAGCCCAACCACAGCACAAGGGGGAAATCTTTACATTCATGGCCATTAGAAGGAGAGGGTATCTGAGCTCTACAGATTATTAAAAGTCCTAAATAAGATATAAGACCACAATTTAGAAAGCTCTGTTATGGTGTACCCACGGGAGAAGATTATTCTGACACAGGTTTAAGCCAATAGAAAGTCTTGCCAGGCAGTGGTGGCGCACACCTTTAATCCCAGCACTCAGGAGGCAGAGGCAGGCGGATCTCTGTGAGTTCGAGGCCAGCCTGGTCTACAAGAGCTAGTTTCAGGACAGGCTCCAAAGCTACAGAGAAACCCTGTATTGGGGGAAAAAATGAAAGTCTTTATTAGCCAGGCGGCAATTATACTGGGTATTCAGGATCCCAGTGTAGCACCGAGCCTTTCTCAGGGTGAGCTTTTAATTATAAAAATATATCCTGGGTTGGCTTATCTCTGTTCGCAAGAACAGTTAGCCAGAAGCAGAACTATAGAAGTCAAAAAGCAAGGATAATAAATATATCTAGAGACTGTCCCAGAACTAGGGACTTTGATGGATTAGGTCTTGGTTTCCATCTTGGCAGGTGGTGCTGCCTACATGCTGAGCTTTAGGGTCTGATTGGTACTTTCGTCATGGAATCGGGGTGGGGCTACTAACGTCATTGCAGGTCATCCTATTGCCCCACACCTGGGGCTGTACTTGCTAGGCCTATAGCAGCTTAGAGAAAAACCTAGGTAGAATATTGTGTGGGTCAAATACATTAGTGATTGATTCTGAGTCACCAGTAGTACATGGGTGTCACATTAAGGGAAGAAATAAAATCTTCTCCCTTAGGAGTCACTTAACCAAGATCAAGTCCAAATCTGAGTTCTCTCTCTACTTCATGCTCCCTGCGTCATGTGTCTGTTCTGACTTAATGTCTGTCAGTGTGAATGAGTCTAAGTCTGAACTGCCTAGCTGAAGGCTGTCTTGTTGTCTCTGTCTCTGTGTGTCTGTCTGTTGTATGAACTGTGTGTGTGGATGGCGTCTGTTTCTAACAAAGGCTTCACTCTGTACTTTTTTGAACAGCATGGAAAGCATCACATGGCCCCTAGTGCATTGGTTTCAACCTGCAGGTTGCAGCCTCCTGGGGGTTCACTTAGCAGATATCCTGCATATCCAATATTTACATTATGATTTATAACCATGGCAAAGTTACAGTTATGAAGGAGCAATGAAATAATTTTATGGTTGAGGGGTCACCTTAATGCGAGGAACTGTATTAAAGGGTCACAGTATTAGGAAGGTTGAGATTTGCAGAAATCTTTAACAGAGTTTTACAAGGATTATGTCACTGGATACACCTGCTCATAAGTGAGCCAGACAACAAACATTATTCCTCATAAACTAACATCCATAAATGTCACTTTCAACTTGGATGGTAGATTTTAGAGGGTAGCTTTCAACTTCTGGAGGATGTTTTCAGCAAATGTTACGCACACATTATCTAGGTCAGGCGTGTGGAAGAGGATGTAACCGCAGATTACGGCAATGCACTAGTTTAGGTGGGGAAAGTTGGTTCCATAGGAAATCCGAGACAAGGTTGAATGTTACATTGTTCTCTTAAACACACGTTAAACAAACAGGCTAGTCTAACACTCTCAAAAGTGACTTACTAACTCTGGCTGTGAGGCACAATAAAACATTCCAGGCTATTAGAAAGTAAGAGATAATTTTGAGATATTATATCACTGTTTTCCATTCAGTCAGCAACCCAAACTCTATATTTGCCTGGGTTTTTTCTAGTTAGCAGCTCCTATCCTGAGTCATATCATTGCATTATATAAATTTAGTTCAGACAGAAAGGACACATGGAAAGCAGATACTTTTGTTATTGGGGAACCTTTAAAAACCTTGAACATCTCCAAGAACCCTGGAAAGTTTGTTTGCTTTAAAAAAAAAAAAACTAGAAAATATTAACATACATTATAAAGAGTTTGTGTGGGAGATGATGAGGAAATATGATAGGGCAAAAGATGTGAGCTATTGTTACCTCACAAGGCTTGGTTGGTTACTGTAACCCAACAAGTTCAATGAATTGAGAGGCAGAAGAACCAAGAAAGAAAAGGCTTTGTTAACAAGAAGTCAAAATATTGAAAGATGACAGGCTATGGCCTGCTTAAAATTATTTCTTTTTATTATTTTATTTTTTTAGGTGTGTGGGTATTTTGGCTGCATATGTGCCTGTATGTCACATGCATGTTTTTTGCCCAGATAGGCCAGAAAATACCATCAGATCCCCTGGAACAGTAGGTACAGACAGTTGTGAGCTGCCATGTGGGTGGTATGTGAAGAAAAAATAATGAAGTAGAGAGGTAGACAGATCACCCCCAAAGGCTGAGACGCAGTATGGGAACAGAGCGGCCTCAGCCTTTCTGGTGGAAGACTGATTGCAGCTCGAGAGACTGGGGAGACAGGTCTACACATACATGTATACATGAATAGCTCCCAGGAAGTTACAATGTGTGTGTGTGTGTGTGTGGTCTCTGTGTGTGTGTGTGTGATGTGTGTGTGTGTGTGTGTGTGTGGTCTGTGTGTGTGTGTGTGTGGTCTGTGT
>JABTXL010021127.1:324521-368456 GCA_025134845.1 Neodon shergylaensis | reverse complement strand
GTGTGGTCTGTGTGTGTGTGTGTGTGGTCTGTGTGTGTGTGTGTGTGTGTGTGTGTGTGGTCTGTGTGATTTAACTGGGAGTGAGGTGGGTTGTTTTCGATTCCCAGGGATATTGTTTCTACAGATGGACCAGAAGGATCTGGCCAGGGCCAATCAATTCTTCGTGGCTGGTACAACCTGATTCAATTCCTTGTGACCTGAGACAATTCCCCAATACTGGGAACAAAAACCTGGGTTTTCTTAACTTCTCAGACATCTTGCCAACCATGGAAAGGCTCTAGCCTTTCTATAAGTATTTTTGCCCCTTGTCCTAAAAAGTAGTCTTTTAGGTAAATCAAAGAAAGGTTTGAGGGTCCTTGACAGGTGGGTACTTGCTTGTATCTTCTAAATGTGTTCTTTTCAGAAATGTGGACTATGTGACTCTTATTTCATCAGAGATAGTTGAAGTCCACTGAATATTTAAAGGGTCAGTGTTCTGTATTAATTCGATCAACTGTATCTACATTTCACTGTTCTCTGTATCTCCGGCTCCCTTGCAGGTATGACTTTCTTTCAACCTGGGCTCGAAATGCTCAGAATGGGAAGGTCTTTGCATGTTGTGATGACTATTCTTGGTTGCCAACTTGACTGCATCCTTAATTAACTAAAACCCAAAGAGCTGGGCACCCCTGTGAGGAAATTTTTTAATTTTTTAAATTTACAAAAAATTTATAAAAAATTTTTAATTATATCATTCAAAGTAGGAAGACCCACTTCTGTGTACATTTGAGATGGAAGATACACCTTTAATCCAGATATTTTGAGGTGGGAAAATGCACTTTTACTCTTGGCCACAGCTTCAGTTGGCAGCCTTTATATAAAAAAGACATGGAAAATGAAAACTTGCTTTTCACTCTCGCTAGCGTGTTCATTCCTTCACTGTCGTTGGAGTCTACTTCTTTGGGATGGCTCCTGACATGAGACAAAAACTCTGAATGTTTCTTTAAACACATGCTTAGATTTAGAGGATAGCCATTGTTCAACTCTAAAGTCAGATATATACGTATATTGATCACCTGTCCCCATAAGTCATATTTTTTTGGCTTGGTGATCCTTTTCGAATAGTTATTTTTTTTTATCATTTAGCATCTAAACATTTAGGATCTCTTGACTTTTTAAAGATGTACATTTCCTGTAAAGACAAGAACAGAACCCTGCCCCAACCCTATATGAGCTTCTTTAACATCTGTATGGTTGTCACCTCTGTGAATGAGCTGTCATTTTTCTTTTTTAAGAGATTTTTTCTTGGGAGCAGGAGAGATGGCTCAGAGGGTACATTGCCTGCTCTTCCAAAGGCCCTGAGTTCAATTCTCAGCAACCACATGGTGGTTCACAACCATCTGTAGTGGGGTCTGGTGCCCTCTTCTGGCCTGTAGGCATACAGACAGACAGAATATTGTATACATAATAAATAAATATTTAAAAAAAAGATTTTTTCTTTTTAAAGCAAATCTATATTAATTTTGATGGTATTCATAGATTTTTTTTCCTGCTGTAAAAACAAAAATGAAACCCTTCCCTAACGTAGCACATCTCCTGATTTCCATCGTGAGGTCAGCACAGTCTTGAAATACACCAGCTGATTTAACTTAGAAGTTTTTTTTTTAATTATCCAATGTCTCTCTGCTGCCATTGTTACTTTCTCATTAGCATTAAGAAAATTCAAAGCTAATAAAGCATTATGTAATCTATTTCTGGGGGTATTTTCCATTCCTTTTTGTTTGTTCAGCATATTCTTTATAGTTTGATTTGACCTTTGTATAACTGTAAGATTGTTTGGTATACCTGTAATATGTTTTACAGTATAATAAGCAAAAAAACGGTTTCATTTTCTTAGATACATATGCTGGACCATTGTCTGTCTTTATTTGTGTAGGAATATCCATGGTGGCCATAACTTCTAATAAATGAGCGATTACTGAATTAGCCTTTTCTGAGTTCAAGGCAGTTGCCTGTTGAAAGCCTGAATAAGTGTCAATGGTGTCCTGTGTCCTCACCCCCACACCATCCCTCTCTGAGTATTAGCTGGCCAGAAAGACCGGTTTGTCTGATAGGAGACCTTAAGAAGCTGACCCCAGAGAAACCCTGTTTTATATCGAGGTTTATGTTGAGGATACCAATCCCTAAATCACTCAGGATTCAGAAGGACCAACCACTATAGCAAGTAAAAACTGACTAAAAAGGTCTGCGGGTAAACGACGTAAATTAGCTCACATAAATCTTTTTTTTTTTTTGTTGTTTTTTTTGTTTTTTTTTTTTTTGTTTTTCGAGACAGGGTTTCTCTGTGGCTTTGGAGCCTATCCTGGCACTAGCTCTTGTAGACCAGGCTGGCCTCGAACTCACAGAGATCCGCCTGCCTCTGCCTCCCGAGTGCTGGGATTAAAGGCGTGTGCCACCACCGCCCGGCTTGCTCACATAAATCTTTTCATCATGTTCCATTCATTTTTCCTATGCTCTCTCCGATGCTCTCTCGATGGACTCCTCGATGGTTCTTGCTGTTCCCAGTTCATGTTCTCTTGATGTCCCTCTCGAACTCACAAGGTTTCCGGATTGTATACCCACACAGACACAGCTAACAATTCTCAGCTAAATAACAATGATACCAAGCATGAGTTTCTTAGGCCTAATAAGATGGATAAAGTATGCGCCGGTTGTCTTACTACAGTCTCAGAAAGGTGGCAGCTGTGAGATACTGGGTGGATTAAATCAGTACAGAATTCCAAAGAGAGAAACGGGGGTGAAGGTTGTGTACTAACTACGTTTCTTAAGTGTGGCAAGTTAAGCTAGAAGTTTGTGATTACCAACTGTAGAGAAAAATGCAGCAGTGTTGTTGCTCTTTCTGAGCACTTCTGTTCCAGGTTGCAGTCGGGGTGCCGTGGGGGCACCCAGGTGAGAAGGAATTCCTTTCTCTAGGGCTGGTCTAGAGATCTAAGCTTTTTTCTTATTTTTCTAGGGGTAAAGGCACAGTTCATTTTCTAGACTAACTCCTTGTGCCAATGAACCTGAGGTGGAGGGAAGTACAGAATATTAGTAGTTTGTTAGGGCAGAGCAAAGGCCAGTAGATTATACTCTCCTGAGTTGGCTGAGTTTCCCATTAGTTCATCCCCACACCTTTGTTCTCTAATTCCACTAATACACAACTCTCTGTTACTGAAAATTCAGGAGAAAAAGAAGGGACGTTTTCCCTGAATCCTTGAATATTTGTTACAGAAGGCTTGATGTCACATAAAAGTTTAATACAATTATCCTAGACCTTCTTCCCAAGTCTGTTTTAAAATTGTTTTATTAATGAGACAAGAACTTGAAACCTGAGCTTCCCCAGTATCTAACCCAGGAAAGCTGGGGCTATGCTGATTAGCACGAAAGCCTATATTAAGCCACACTTCCCACATGGCAGGCCCATTGAGCAGCCAACCTTTCTGCTCTGATCTACTGTGTTCCGAAGTGTATTGTTAGAGGACTAATAGGCCTTCGCAGTGAAGAATCACTCTGCACACTTTGGGGGTAAAGGTTCTAAAATGAGGGTGTTTATTCGGCTCTGACAGCTTCCCTAGGAGGAGGAGCTGGTCTTGAATAGAAGATTTCACTAACTTACAGACACCTGGAGCTTCTGTATTCCATTGCTCTTGAATCTCTTTGGATCTCAGTCCCAGGTTACACTCTGAGCAATTTAAACAAAGAAAATCTGCATTTCTGGCCCCTTAGGCAGGTAGGAGAGTTACACGGCGAAGATCTTTCGAGAGAGTTCTTTTAAGGTCACCAGTGGTTTTCTTTATAAAATAGCTGTTGCCTGGGATCATCTTGCCCACCTGGTGGAATAATCCTTTTCTCAAGAAGTGAAGGGAGTCAGGCGGTGGGTTGCTTTGTGGCAGACCAAGGTTACACTGACTGTAACCCTACACTGACCCCTTGGGATGCCCACTTAGAGTCCTGTTCTTTGTTTTATGGGAATGTGCCTAACAGCTGTGGCAACTCACGGTTGTCTCTGTTGTTATGGAAATGAGCCTAAGGACCAGTTAATCCTGCTGAATAAACAGCTCCTAGCACCTTAAATTTCACTCCTAGTGCACTACTTATCTTTAGGGTTATTTGGAGGGCAGTGCTCTTTTTAAATTTTACCTCGTGTGATTTCACGTCTCCTAACCAAACTTATTATTAACAAATCCTTTAGCCGGGCGGCCTTTAATCCCAGCACTCGGGGAGGCAGAGGCAGGCGGATCTCTGTGAGTTCTAGGCCAGCCTGGTCTACAAGAGCTAGTGCCAGGAAAGGCTCCAAAGCTACAGAGGAACCCTGTCTTGAAAAAAAAAAAAAACAAATCCTTTATAATGTCATTTCTATTATTATTTTGAATCTCTTCCAAACCAGTATGGCAAGCATAAAATCAAGGGAAGAGCTACTTAAAGATACTTATTTAGAGTCAGCAAAAGAACCAGGAATACTAAGTCATCCATGACTTTATGACTACCTCAAGGACAGCAGGCCTACATGACAACTTGTGTGAACAACCCTACAATAAAAGAAAAGATATAGCTATTTTGTCTCAAAACAAATGCATTCATAAACTTTTGATATTATCAATTCTATTACTTCAAGTTTCTTCTCCATTAGTATCGTCTCTGCTTCTGCAGGAACTATATAACTTCGCTCAACTTGTTGTTGAGAGAGGATATCTTCTTGCCATCCCCATGACGTAGAAATATTGGATAATGAATAAAACAATACAATATGGTTTTTTAAAATGTTAAAATAATTTTAGATATTTTTCTTTAAACTTGCCAGAAATCACAAATCTTAAAACATTTTTTAATGGAGGAGCTAGAGAGATAGTTCAGCAATTAAGGACACTTGAAGCTTTTGTAGAGGACCAGGGTTCAGTTCCCAGCACGCATATGGTGGCTTCAAACCATCTGTTCAGTACCCCAGTGCCAGGATGCCTAATCCTCTTCTGAACTTCCTAACTGTTGGGCATCAGGTGTGCAGATGTTGCAGGTGCACAAAAAATATACTAGTACAAAAAAATTACATGAACATAATAAAGTAAAAAAAAATCTTATTAAACACTTAAACATGTGCCAGGCAGTGGTGACACACACCTTTAATCCCAGCACTGGGAGGCAGAGGCAGGCAGATCTCTGTGAGTGCGAGACCAATCTGGTCTACAAGAGTTAGTACCAGGATAGTCAGGGCTACACTGAAAAACCCTGTCTCAAAAATAAAATAAATAAATAAATAAAATTTAAAATAAAAACAAAAAACCCTTAAAAATTTTGGATGGAAACAATACAAAATGCAATAACTGTCCTACTAGAATCAAGAAGTTACTATATTAGTGACAATATTTTATTTATTATAAAGAAATAAAAAAATTAAGGCAAGTGGCCTGTTGATGCATCAGACACTGAAAACACATTCTGAGCATAAAAAATATTTGGGCTGTAGCTATATATTTTTTTTGTAGCTATATATTAAAGCCAGCCCTGTGTTAAAGTCTTTTGGCTCTCCCCAACAAGGAAACACAAAAACCATACTGTCTAAGTTGCGCTAAATTTATATTCATCCAGAACACTTACAGTGGGCACTAGTGAGTATATTAAAGTCTTTAGAAGTCTTTGGAGGATACGATAATATTAATTAAATACCTTAACATTTTGAGCAAGAACTCTGGAAAAAATATTGGTGTCATCTAAGACTGACTAGATGATTAGAACTGCTGCCATGTGGAGACACTGGAGTCAGTGATGCAGGACAGAGACTAATTACAGATTATCCTGGGCTCTTTCATCTCCTCAATAGCCATTCCTTGCCCAGCATGGTGTTGGACCTAACCTTCTATGACTGACATATGAAATAACCTTATGGAATATATTAACTTAATAGAACCCTAATTTCCCGCTAATCAAAGGGCTAAGAATGCAGTCGACTAACTTCTAAGGCCTGGCATTGACTGTTCTCCATCTTGCAAGGATCTGATGAGTGTGCGTGACGGGACACAGGAAAGAAACTGCTGGCATGACCTCTCCATGATATGCTAAGATCTTTACTATCGAGATGAGGGAGGGAAGCACCAGAGGCCAAGAGAAGGACCTGAGCCACAGCCACAGGAAATTCTGGGTAAAGGAGGAGGTGAGAAGGGCTGAAAAGCTAGTGGGGACTGTGAAATGTCTACCTTGTACTTCTGATACTGTGGGAGCCTGGAGGCCAACATGGGAGTCCATATGCAGGCAGAAGTAGCCAGAGATCACATCTGCCAAAGAAAAGGAAACAGACTCCTCTTGGCAGATGGAAATGAGTTTGGCGAGTTCCCGAAAAATACTGACTTTTATCTAACTGCCAAAAATCCTGTAATTCAGGCTGAGCTCATTTCTAGATATAGGCTGCCTGTCTTTTGGAGCTTTGGGAAGAAAATGAGTTTATTGAGGACCTGACAATGACCTCATATAAAAACAATTTTAAAATGCCTTGAGTTATGATTTTCCTATTTCTGTTACGATAGGTTTATATTACTATAAAAAGGGTACTATATTTTAGAAAGAGTTACTTACTTGAACATGGAATTTGGGGTAACTGAAATCTGTGTCTCTGGGGCCACGGTTACTCATATTTGGATCCAGAATAAACGATGTTATCCCCCTTTGATGAAAAAGTATTTTTTTTAATTTTTTACTTATCACGAATGCCCATCCTTTCGGGTAAAGCATTTGAATTTCATATTATGGTCAGAAGTATGTATTTTGTATACGAAAACATTCCATTAGCATGGTTTGGTTAAATGTGTGAGCTTCTGTTAAATGCGTGAGATTTCTTAAAATGTATGCCCACATAGTTATGTTGAAATATTAACTATACAAAAAAGTTTTAAATTTTTTCTCCACGCCATTTTAAACTATTTCGCGGTACAATCCCTGTGCCAAGAAATACTGATCAAATTAAAAGTAGTGGTAGTATTCAATGTGGGTCTGAAAAGAGAAAATGCATATGATTTCTTACGTAATTCGTGGATTTCTTTGCAATTGATTAAAATTTTTTCTATAAGCGCTTAAGAAATAAGCAGACATGACCATTTAGAAACTTGAGCTAGAGGAAATTATTTGAAATGTAGTCACTGTAGAGAAGGAACACAAGGTAATTCACAGCGGTGTGAGCCTTAGAAGGTGTGCACTGCCCGCCAGAGCTCCTAAGCAGCTGCCTGCGGTGCTCTCTCTGGACCGGGTAACCGGTTGTTAGGGGGCCGCTCGGCTTTTTGTATTTTGCACAAAGTCAGTGTACTGCTTGTGCGCTCGATTCTCCAATTTTAAAACAGGATAAGGAGTTAGTTCCATTAGAAAGCACAGACAAGGAAACAAAAGCGCCTTTCTTTTTCCCCTCTTAAGCCTTCCCCTCCCCCACAGCGGCGGGCGCAACTTCCCGCCTCCTCCCTCAGGTTCTCAGTTCGGTCCGCCGCCTGCTCTATAAAAGCCGGTGCTCGGCTGTCGTCCCAGTGTTTCAGCTCTCGGATATCCAACCATGTCTGGTCGTGGCAAGGGCGGGAAAGGCCTGGGCAAAGGCGGCGCCAAGCGCCACCGCAAGGTCCTGCGCGACAACATCCAGGGCATCACCAAGCCCGCCATCCGCCGCCTGGCTCGGCGCGGAGGAGTCAAGCGCATCTCCGGCCTGATCTACGAGGAGACCCGCGGGGTGCTGAAGGTGTTCCTGGAGAACGTGATCCGCGACGCGGTCACCTACACGGAGCACGCCAAGCGCAAGACCGTCACCGCCATGGACGTGGTCTACGCGCTCAAGCGCCAGGGCCGCACCCTCTACGGCTTCGGCGGTTAAGCTGTTTAATTTATGCTCAGCTTTCTAAAGGCCCTTTTCAGGGCCACCCACTCGATCCTTTTAAAGAGTTGGAACATTGTCCACTTTTACGGCGAGAGGTTCAATCCTCAGTTTGCATAGTTCCTTGTGAAAAGACCTTTGCCTATTTTGGTAGTTGAAATGTCCACTTTATAGACCTTCGCTAAATGTTAATAGCATGTAGTTAACCACTTGCCTTCTAATCCTTACTGAAGAACGCTCGACTGCACAAACAGCGTCACGACAATTAATGCAAGAGTTCCACTAAGCTGCCCAATTTTATGCAATAACTTGGATAGAATTTGAGTGCAAAATACTAACTCTAGAGAGATGATTGTTCTGTGTTTTAAGAACATTTGCTGGTCTTGGGAGAAGAGTTCACTTCCTGGTACTCTTAGATACAACTCCAGCTTCATTTTTTATATATTCTGGCTCACATTCATGTGCACACGTGTGAAATTTTTTTTACCCAGGTATTTCAAAGGATATAAAAATATTAAAAAAATCAAATTCAAATCCTAAAGCAAAAAAAAAAGCAAAAAAAAAAATCCTAAAGCAAAGGGAAAGAAATGGAGCCAGGAGTTTTTTTTTTTTTTTTTTTTTTTTTGAGATCGGGTCTCAACTACCAGCTAGGCTTGAATTAACTTTGTAGCCAAAGCGGGCTTTGAACTCCTGGCTGATTTTCCTGATTGCATCTCTGAAGTGTCTGAATTACAACAGACAGCACCACCTCTGGCTTATTTTTCTTACTGCTGCATCAGGCTCCTTCATTGGTTATGAAGACAAAGGTCCCAGTTTGGGCAAAGTTGGAATGCCTTCCAACTTTATTAAGTTCCCCTTCATTAAGTTGGGAGACAAACCCAGTCACAGCTGTGGCTCAACACAAACCTCTAGAATACTTTCACGTTTTATTTGTGGTTTGGTGGATAAAAGGACATAGATCTAGAATGGATATTATCACTGTGTGACTGAATTTGGGCAGTCCATATACCAAGTATATTTAGTATATCATGAATTTAGCATCCAGGTTTTTCATGTTTAAATACTACTTCACAAGTACTATTAGTCTCTTGAGTCTTTATCCCTTTAAACACATTAACACAATTGCACAACTTATTTTTTATTGTTTTATTTATCATATTTGTTTCTTAGTATCAGAACTAAGTAATTCAAATAGTACCAGGGAGACATTTTTAAAATGCCAGGATACCAAGATTATGAAATTTTTTAAGTATCATCCACCCCTGGAACAGATGTAATGATATGGCATCATATATATAGGTATAAATATATGATATCTATTATATATAATAGATATAAATATGTTGTTCTGCTGTTTCAGTGATAAAATTATCATAAGGTAAATTACTTGTTCTTAATTGTATGACTTTTTCTTCATAGAGTGTGTCTTCTATAAAATGAGGAAACAATGTAATGTGTTCTCTGTGCTTAGTAAAACTTCAAAACTATCTACTATAACACTTTATAAACTTTTCTTTTCAAAGTATATCATTGAACTGGAAAAAATAATAACCAAAAGTTTTAGTCATGGATCCGTAAGAAAACTATTAAAACTATAGCTATAAGATTACTTTTGAATTAAATTTTATACACTAAACTTCACCTTTTTACTTAGATATCAACATAAAGATGTAAAACTTTAAGACAATTCTAAAGCCATTTCTGACAAATTCTGAGCTCTCTCAGTTTCAGCAGTAATGCTTGTTCCTTCCCCCCTGGGAACCAAGGACCTAACAACTACTGAAATGTTGAGAACTTTCCATTTCCCTGATTTTGACTCAGTTCCTGAACAATTACCCACACCTGTATATTTTGACTCAGTCCCTGGGAAACGAGGTCCTAGTGACCTCTTCCCTCATCTGATCTGGCAACAGCTCTCCAGCCAATTATCGGTAATAGCAATTCCGAATAAGCCAATCATAATAGTCAAAGAACAACCCCTTACTTCTATGGCTTTTCCTTTAAAAGTAGCCCATACCATGTATTCGGGGTCTCTCAGCTTCCCGAATGCTGGGAGACCCTGTCATGACAGAATTAATAAAATCCTCATGCTTTTACATCAGCTGTGGTGTGAGGGATGGTCTCCTCCTCGGTTTTCGGACTCTAGGGCCCAACAAAGATATTCAGTAAATCAATGGAGAGTTGATTTGAGATATTACATATCACAAATATATAATAAACCTTTATAGGATATTGAGGGAATATTAAATTTCAAAATAAGAATTGGAAACAAATTCTTGAGCAGAATCCACATAATTATTTCAAATGACTCTAAAAATGCAATTGATAAAGTTTAACATTCCTTACTGATAAAAATTCCGGAGGCTTTAGGAATATATAGAAAATACCTCAAAATAATAAATAATATCTACAACAAATTTACAGCCAGCAGGGTATTAAATGGAAACAAAGTGGGAACATTCCTCTGAGAGCAGGAACAGACAGGGTGACTGTTCTCCCCGCTCATAGTCCATGTAGTTCTGAATGGCTTATCTTTAGCAAGCACACAAGAGAAAGACATACCAGGGGTAATAACAGAAAGCAAGGAATTCAAACTATCCTTATTTAAAGATGATAGGATTCTTAAAAGACCCTATGCAGTCTGTTAAAGATCTCATGGAGTTGATTAGAAACCCCATGGACTTCATATGGATAGACATAGTAAAGTCCCAGCATATAAAAAAAATCAATAAAAACAAAAACAAAACAGTGGTTTTCATGTGACACACAGTTGAGCTTCCCAGACTAGTCAAGAAAAACACTCCATTCAAAATACCTCCAATAAATAATTCATGAATATATCCAACCAAAAAAAAATTCAAAAGCTCTGCAACAAGAACTTTAAGATACTGAAAAAGGAAAACCACATTGAAGTGTCTAAGATTAGGCCATCTTGTTCTGACTCCATTTTCTGTCTGCATGTGTAGACACGTCTCGGCTCTCTAGCCCTACAATGGCCTTGTCTGTCTTGGGGATACATTTGCACTGTCGATGACCCTGACCGATGTCCACATGTATTAACTAAAATCATTAATGTTTGTACAAACTAAAAATAAACTAAAATAAGTGATAAAATTATCTTGTTGTATCTGAAATAACTACTGTGTTGAGGAAAAACATAAATAAGGCTTTAACCCTCTCCTAAGATTGACATAATTGTGGTCTGTTGCACTTTTAAAAACACAGTCTCCTTTGAGTTTTGGCACCAAGAGACATTCTTCTGCTCTAGCCAATGCTTGGTGGCTGGCCAAAAATAAAAAACACTAATTTGTCCTTATATGTATGATGGTGTGTAAGTTTCTCACCTAAAATATAGCAACAGAAGATGCTAGAAAATGAAAAAAATCCCATGTTCCTGAATAACTGAAATAACATCACAAAAACATCTATAGTAGCAAAATTAATATACAGAATGAATGCAATACTTATGGAAATGTCCAAGTCACATTTCACAGGTTTAGGAAAAAAATGTGAATAATTCATATAAAACCATCAAGAGACCATAAAATAGCCACGGGAATTCTAATGAGTAAGCGCAATGCTGGAGGCCGTACCTGATCTCATCATACAACAGAACTATAAAAAAGAGACAAGTAGACAGACCATTGAAACAGAATAGAGGACCTTGAAATAAAAAGGCAAATCTTTACCCACGACATTTTTGACAAAAGGGAAAACACACTTTGGAACAGATCAAGCAGTTAACAAACAGTACTGATAAAACTATATTTCTAACTTAAATTTATAACTTTCATCTTGTACAAAAATCATTTCAGAATGGATCAAAAATCTAAAGCATTTAAACTTTTATACAAAGACACAGAGGATACCCTTCAGGCTATGTAGTAGGAAGAATTGTTAAAAAACAAACAACACAGGAACTGAAGCCAAGTATCAACAGGTGGAACAATATGAAAATAAAAATTTCTGTATAGCAAAATAAGCAATCAAAACATATAGCCATATATTATTTGTATTTTAATAAATAAATCTTGCCTGAAGACCAGAAAAGCAAGTCAGCCAAGCCACTAATGAAGTCTTACTTATATTAAGGCTGGGCGACTGAAACCAATTAGACAAGCCTTTCTCTTCTCACATTTTATATTTTCTCTAGTGCTGGGATTAAAGGTGAAACACCACCACCTGGGTTTGTTTCCGAGTTGATCTTGTGTAGCCCAGGGTAGCCTTAACCTCACAGAGATCCACGAGCCTCTGCCTCCCAGTTCCTAGGATTAAAGGTGTGTGTTACCATTACCTAGCCTCCAGTGGCTGGAGCTTTGCCTCCGGTCTTCAGGCAAGATTAATTTATTAAAATAAAAATAATATACCACTATAAGAACATCAAATGATAATCTACAAAATGGGATCAAATCTGCCGGCTACAATTCGGGCCTGAGATTATATCTAAATTTACAAAGAATCACAGGAATTAAATACCCCAAAAATGAAACTGCCAATCAGTAAATAAATTGAATAGTTAAAAGAAATTTAAAGGCAGATGGCCAATAATAATCAAAGACATCAGGGATATACAAATTAAAACTACTTTGAAATACCATTTCACTAAGGATGGCAGTCATCAAAAGAATGTTGGCAATGATGTGGAAGAAACCCTGATTCACTGTTGGTGGAGGTGCAAATAAATACAGCCACTGTGGAAATCAGTTTAGAGATTTCTCAAAAAAAATATGCTGAAGCTATTTCATATCTGAGCATATACTCAGGGAACGCCATACATCCCACAGAGATATTTGTACCCCGATGTTCATTGCTGTTTCGTTCGCTATGGCGAAGAATTGGAATCAACCACATTGTCTACCACAGAGGAACGGAAAATGAAAATTCAGTATATAAGTAACTAAACTTGAATATTATTCAGCTCTAAAGAAAAATGAAGTCAGAAAATGCAGTAAAATAAATGGAATTATAATTTATAACGTAATTATAAAATATATTTTAAGCAAGGACACACAATCT
This sequence comes from Neodon shergylaensis, assembly GCA_025134845.1. Lineage (NCBI taxonomy): Eukaryota > Metazoa > Chordata > Mammalia > Rodentia > Cricetidae > Neodon > Neodon shergylaensis. Next base: position 355,585 of record JABTXL010021127.1, on the reverse strand, counting down.
TAGAAAAAAACCCACATGTTCTCAAACGCGGAATCTAGCAAAAAAAATATGTGTAAACTAATGCACATAAGGGTATAGCATAACATGATGAGAACAAGAAAGGACATGTATAAGGGAATAAAGAATGAGTGCAGGTATTGGACAAGTTATTTAAAACTAATTATTTTCCTAGTGCTATTTCTGTCCTGGACTTTTGTTCTCAGAGAGATTAGGGCATAAAATACATTTGATGCTTAAAACTCTGAACGTTGAAGCGTTAGTTGAGAATGTATACTAACTACAGTTTTAGCTGTTGATTCTGCGGGACCCTCACCCCTTATTCTCAAAGGGGCGAGAAGAAATTTCCTAGCAGAATGTTTTCCCAGGAAGATAGTGGCCTTCCCCTCTCCCACCCAGGAGATTCCGAGCACAAGGTCACTTAGCTCAGCCCAGCCAGCCACCTGGTACAGGCTGATAAAGATGGCCTAACAACAACAGTGGCCTTGCTCAAAAAGCAAGGAAAAAGCTGGACTTAACAAAATGGAAGGGAGCAAAAGTCCTTGTACCCATACCAAAGCATCTTCAAAGATTCTCTTTGTAGTTATGCCTTTAAAAGCTTACCCCACAGACGAGATACAGCTCCTTTCTACCTTGTAACAGGGATGAAGATGAGTTCCAAACATGTTTGTATTATGATGATTAAATCTTGCTTATTACAGTCTGGGCCTCTCTGGTGGTCGTAATCTGAGCATAACAAACTCTTGATCGATCAATTTTGCTTAGGTGATGTTTAAGTTTACAAATATCAATTTAGAAGCTCAGTCACCTAAGGTGGCAACTTTCAGTCACCAGAAAGTTGTCACGGCATGAGAAAACGTGTTAAGCCAGAGCAACCTCAAATTGTGATAGGAGGCTGGGAGCTCTGAAAAAGAGCGAGGATATTTAACAAGTGGAAAGATCCTAAACATGGGCTCAATTTCAGTGCTTCCGACAACCACTTGACTGATTTCAAAGCGATCCTGCAGACAGCATTTTGATAAATGACATGCAAATGAAGAGCATAGACAGGTCTGCTTTGATTGGACAGATTCTTAGCAGTCGGCTTCTAGCCTCAGAGGCAACTCTGACGATTGTATTCTTAAAACAATCGTAGCGTTTAAGCTCCTTAAAGATTATGTGGTGGCCCTGAAAAGGACCTTTGGAAAAAAAAAAAAAAAGCTAGAAATTCAGCCGCCGAAGCCGTAGAGGGTGCGGCCCTGGCGCTTGAGCGCGTAGACCACGTCCATGGCGGTGACGGTCTTGCGCTTGGCGTGCTCCGTGTAGGTGACCGCGTCGCGGATCACGTTCTCCAGGAACACCTTCAGCACCCCGCGGGTCTCCTCGTAGATCAGGCCGGAGATGCGCTTGACTCCTCCGCGCCGAGCCAGGCGGCGGATGGCGGGCTTGGTGATGCCCTGGATGTTGTCGCGCAGGACCTTGCGGTGGCGCTTGGCGCCGCCTTTGCCCAGGCCTTTCCCGCCCTTGCCACGACCAGACATGGTTGGATATCCGAAAGCTGAGAGGTGAAACACTGGGACGACAGCCGAGCACCGGCTTTTATAGAGCAGGCGGCGGACCGAACTGAGAACCTGAAGGAGGAGGCGGGAAGTTGCGCCCGCCGCTGTGGGGGAGGGGAAGGCTTAAGAGGGGAAAAAAAAAGGCGCTTTTGTTTCCTTGTCTGTGCTTTCTAATGGAACTAACTCCTTATCCTGTTTTAAATTTGGAGAATCGAGCGCACAAGCAGTACACTGACTTTGTGCAAAATACAAAAAACTGAGCGGCCCCCTAACAGCCGGTTACCCGGTCCAGAGAGAGCACCGCAGGCAGCTGCTTAGGAGCTCTGGCGGGCAGTGCACACCTTCTAAGGCGCACACCGCTGTGAATTACCTTGTGTTCCTTCTCTACAGTGACTACATTTCAAATAATTTCCTCTAGCTAAAGCTTTCAAAATGCCATCTTAATATCTGTATTATTCTCTTAAGAATTTTTCATAAGGGCTGGGCGGTGGTGGCGCACGCCTTTAATCCCAGCACTTGGGAGGCAGAGGCAGGCGGATCTCTGTGAGTTCGAGACCAGCCTGGTCTACAGAGCTAGTTCCAGGACAGGCTCCAAAACCACAGAGAAACCATGTCTCGAAAAAAACAAAAAAAAAAAAAAAGAATTTTTCATAAAAGCAACATGAATCGGTGAATTGGTCACCTGCATCAGTTGTTGAATGCGTCAAGCTTAAGGTCATTTTTCATATATAACATAATTTTACTTAATATACTAGGGTCAATACTGATATTTCCATTCCATTTTGACTATATTATAAACTTCATATATAAATTGCATCATATTGGAAATCTCATTTCTTCTCACATATTTTCTATTTAATTGGCTTTCACCAATATTTTCACAGAATCATCCAACTGCTTCTATGAAGTTTGAATAAAATCTTCGAGGCTGGTCGTTCGTCTTTGACTGCTATGCATAGTCCAAGCAAAATGAAAATGCTTTTTTTTTTCTTAATCTCCTGAACTATTTTTTCCTTAACTTGTTAGTTAGGATCTGTGAAGAGAACTCCTGGGGAGCAGTGTCTTCAAAGACTCCTTGATTAGGATTGAGATGATGTGGAGAGTTAGGGGCCCAGACCTAATAGAGGATGGAATCTTACTGGTCCGTACGGTGTTGTCTCATCTTTGGCTAGTTTTAAGGCCCTGAATGTGGTTGTCCACCTCTATGTCGAAACCAATACCTTGTGGCTAATAGATAAAAGTCAGTTGTAGCCTTAACATTGCAGACCACTAGCTTCCAAATCAATCCAAAACCTAAGAATGCCATCAGATGCAATCAATATGGATACTGGTAGCCATTGGCTGATTGGCAGTAGGTGTGTATCCAGGTCTCCTGAAAGGACCCCATTTGAAGTTGAACTCCAAGTATTGTCTTGTTTGAACTGCCAGGATAAACAGCCTCTGCAAGGCCCAGTTTCACAGCCTGGACCTGAACAATGAACTGTGAGCTCGAATTAAATTTAACCACCAAACACAATATACTGACAGCTTCCCACACTGCAACACTGTGGCCCTCACTTGCATGAATAGAGTAGGTTGGGAATTAGGATGGAACTTTCTTTCTTTTTTATTTTTTTTTTACATATTTTATGTTCATTGGCATCAGATCTCCCTGAACTGGAGTTATAGACAAGTGTGAGCTGCCATATGGGTGCTGGGAATTGAACCCCGGGTCCTATGGAAGAGCAGACAATGCTCTCAACCACTGGGCAGGAACTTTCTACGAATAAAGCCTACTCTTTTCTCAAACACACTTTACTTTTATGTGTAAAGATGTACATTTGCAAGCTAGTTGTTGAAGTAATCTTTTTTACGTAAATCCTTTTTTAGTGTGAAAAATCCATGTTTTTTTTTAATTTCCCAAGACTTTGCATTTACACTAAAATTTAAACCATTATTTAATAGGCAACTTAACATAAAGTATCCATAAGACATTATTAAACTGGTAGCAGCTAAAATAGCACTGCAGTTCATGCTACCCAGACATGCTATGCCTGACCTCAGATTCTCCGCCATCCTGACCCCTGAGCCCTGGTATGGCAGGCCTGAGTATCATACTGGCTAAATAACATTTTTTTTTACCCAAAACTTTACAGAATACTTTGAATATTTGTTTTCCTTCTTTTTTGTTGTTTATTGTTTACATATACGTGATTTCAACTTAGAACCTAAATAACTCTTATAAAAAAAGGCATAACTTTTTAATTTATTTAGCTTTATGTGGATGAGTGTTTTGCATATATATACAAAATTACAAAGAATTAAGATTTTGAAAAGACTATGTAAATTCTGTAAATGTAAATTACTTGCGATTACTCATGTTTCAACCCTAATTTACTCACACAATACTTAAATGGGTAACAAGTAGCATATCTTCTCTGAAGGTCTAATTTATTCATCAATAAATTTAGGGCTGAATTCACTTAACATTTCTTTGTCCCTTTTAACATAGAACAGACTGCTGGTTCTACCACCGTCAAGTAGTACAGCGCTTTCCAGTGTTTTCGTAGGTGGCTCTGAAAAGAGCCTTTGTTTTAAGGTAACTTCCACCAGGACAGTCCAAGAGACAGGCAATCAACCTATTTTCCCTTGGCCTTGTGGTGGCTCTCGGTCTTCTTGGGCAGCAGCACCGCCTGGATGTTGGGCAGGACGCCGCCCTGCGCGATCGTCACGCGGCCCAGCAGCTTGTTGAGCTCCTCGTCGTTGCGGATGGCCAGCTGCAGGTGGCGCGGGATGATGCGCGTCTTCTTGTTGTCGCGGGCCGCGTTGCCAGCCAGCTCCAGGATCTCGGCCGTCAGGTACTCCAGCACGGCCGCCAGGTACACCGGGGCGCCGGCGCCCACCCGCTCGGCGTAGTTGCCCTTGCGGAGGAGGCGGTGCACGCGGCCCACGGGGAACTGCAGGCCGGCCCGGGAGGAGCGGGTCTTGGCCTTAGCGCGAGCCTTGCCGCCCTGCTTGCCACGTCCAGACATGATAATAGGAAATTAGCTGTGAGAACGATCTCAGCAATGAGACCGCTACACTGGTTCCATTTATAGTCAACGTATGGCGCGAAATCGGAGCGATTTCATTGGTTACGTGTAGCAGTTTCATCTAAGCCAGTGACAGCGTGGTTTTGAAAAATTCTTGCTTTGGTTGGACATTTTGTGAATGACGTTTGCAAATCGCGATAAGCATAGACACAAGTTTATTTAAAAGAGGTCTGTGCAGCCTGCGTTCCTACACAAACTTCCATTTCTCTTTGTTTCCTGTTTCTTCTTCGCCATGCCTGAGCCAGCTAAGTCCGCGCCCGCCCCGAAGAAGGGCTCCAAGAAGGCCGTGACCAAGGCGCAGAAGAAGGACGGCAAGAAGCGCAAGCGCAGCCGCAAGGAGAGCTACTCGGTGTACGTGTACAAGGTGCTGAAGCAGGTCCACCCCGACACCGGCATCTCTTCCAAGGCCATGGGCATCATGAACTCGTTCGTCAACGACATCTTCGAGCGCATCGCGGGCGAGGCGTCGCGCCTGGCGCATTACAACAAGCGCTCGACCATCACGTCCCGGGAGATCCAGACGGCCGTGCGCCTGCTGCTGCCCGGGGAGCTGGCCAAGCACGCCGTGTCCGAGGGCACCAAGGCCGTCACCAAGTACACCAGTTCTAAGTGAGCTCTCCAACTTTACTCTTGACCCAAAGGCTCTTTTCAGAGCCACCACAATTTCGTATGAAGTAGCTGTTACATGTCTTAAGACTTTGTTTACTGTGGCTTCTTACAAGCCAATAGTAGGGAGTATGTATTAGGAGAGTCGATCCTATTTAGACCTTTTCTGTAAGAGCACCGAAACCTCAGATCTTAAAAACGTTAGCGTTTCATTGGTGTTTGGTCCCTTGCAAAGTTATCTTTTCTATCTCCTAACTGGGAAGCTGACTCACCACAGAACAGCAATGCTGTAGGAATCATGACAGGCCATCTACAAGGCTCTGGGATTTGAATGTCCATTATCTCGAAGTCTTAGCTAAAATGATCTTTCCAGAGCCACTCATTCTACTGGTAGGAAGTGGCACTATTGTGAATATACATTTCTTAGCTGTAACAGCCAGCCACCCAGAGGTCGTCCAGATGAAGACTTGGTAAGGTTCTTGAGTACTTAACTAATGAAACGTTAGCGCCTTGGACACCAAAGTTTTTCCGGTCTTTGAAAGCTCCTGTGCACAAATAACACCTATTGCTCACCTTTAACGTTTGCTTTTGTGTGCAGTGCTGTTCATGCATGTTTATTTGGTTTGCCCATGGAGCTTTGTTTTACCAAAAGTGAAACTAAGCAAAAGAACTTTTGCTCATCTCAGTAGCCTTGCTACTTAGTGGCTTCATTGGCCAATCCACGCGCCGCGCGGGCAATTTAAAAATTGCGCCAAATCTTTTTCCGGAAGAGGAGACTCTTCCGCGGAGGCGTTTTGTTTCCCGCCTCTTCATTCGGTGCTTCCCTTTTTGTTTCTTTTGTCTGTTTCTGACGCTTGGAAGAGACTTAAAAAGAAAAATCAGAATGCTTTTGGTTGCTGTCCCCCGCCCATAATTAAAATAGGCTCTTCAGTTCAAAAATGTAGTAGCAAAATTGAAATATTTCAAGAATCTTTACCTAGAATCCACATGAAACCACTTCCACAATACGTTTGTTTTGCTCAGTTCTTTTGTTGGTACATTTTATATGATTAGGGTATTCCAATGGCTCCCAGCTGTTTTCATGAGACTGCTGTACACACAAGCAACAGGAGATGTGGAGTGGGGGATAGTGTTCGTTTTAGTAACAATGGTGTTCTTTCAGACAGACTAGTAGGAATAACAACATATTCATATAAAAGAAATACTATAGTTGAGGCAAATTGACATAATGCATTTCATATAAAGAAGAAAATGGCTGAAATAAATTACTTAATTTCAGAGTCATGCCCCAAGAGGTTTGCAAACAATGGCATTTAATAAAACCAAAACCAAACTAATTAGTTTTAAATTTCACTTACAAATTGGTAAATGAAAGTGTAAAACTATTAGACAGAGGCTACTTCAGTGCTAGTGGTTGCCAAGGTACCGGGTAAAGCACAGTAGTTTGGTCTTGGGTGCCTCATAGAATTGGCTTTACATTTTAGGTGTGTGTTTCCTGTAGCCCGCTTGTCGTTAGATACTATATGATATAGTGTAGATACAAAAGAGACATGAAGAACCCTGTGTAAACAAACAAGTTCTAAGCCTCACTGAATGTAGAAAAATCTATGAGAACCTAGTTTTTCTAGGTATTCTTATTTTCTTTTAAAAAGAGGAAGAAGGAAGAGAAATAAAGTACTAACGGAGGAGGCCAATAGCAAGGCTCATGGTTTCAGATTCAGGCGCAAATTAAGTATGAAAGATTAAAAGATCCAGTCAAAGAGACCACAGATGCCAAAAGGAAAAACAGAGTGCAGAGCCTTATTCTTAGCCACACTATACGGTTGCAGCTCTGCTTACAAAATACAGAGTGCCCAAGATACCAACCTATAATGCTGGAATTTTTTTTCTTACTAGACAAAGAGCAGCTTTTTATGTCATTAATTGCGCATTTTCCCAGAAGATAAACTTTGTTTAAAAAATTACACCTGGCCAAGGAAAACACTTCCTGGAGTGTGAAAACAGCATTCTGCCATAACACTGCAAACATCCTCTTGCTTTCAAGGGTTGTCTGGCAAGTGTATTGTCCTGGGGTGACATAAGTCCACCAAGTCTCCATCATTTCCCACTTTTTGTTTAATCATATTTTGTTATATAAAATTGAATACAGCTGCTCGGTGTTGAATTACTTTTTTTGATGTTGGGTTTTTTTCTAGACTATTAAAAACAACAAAAACGAGCAAATAATCAACATAAATATTACAGCATAGAAAGAGCTTGCAATCTCAGCAATGTTTTTTTTTTTTTTTTTTTTTTTTTTTTTTTTTGGTTTTTCGAGACAGGGTTTCTCTGTGGTTTTGGAGCCTGTCCTGGAACTAGCTCTGTAGACCAGGCTGGTCTCGAACTCACAGAGATCCGCCTGCCTCTGCCTCCCGAGTGCTGGGATTAAAGGCGTGCGCCACCACCGCCCGGCTTAAGAGCTTGCAATCTCAAGTTGATCAAATGGATTTAACTTCCCCAAGGCTCCAGCAATCCCCACCAAAAATTTATTAACAGATAGTCTGTGCAATTAATTCTTCTGCAAACATGTGAGTAATAGCAGACAGTAATTTCAATATTTTCAGATTCATAGTACCATGATTTAATAAATGTTTTCTAACCTTTTCCCATCGAGTAGAAATGAGTCACATTCCAAGCACATCTTAGTGACAGTCTTTTTAAGTTAACAACTTGGTCACTTAACATAATCACAGCTGACTCTGAATTAGTGATTTCAGCATGTAGTCTACTATCTATATGTCTTGGAGTAGTCTATAAAATTTCTGAATAAGAGTATCATTTTTAACATCATGCATTTTGAAGACCTTGATGTAGAGCTATTCCAGCAGTTATAGCAGTGGTAGCAATGGCAATAATTCCCAATATTGATGTGGGATTTCCCTCTGTATGCTGTGATTACCATTGATAAATAAAGGAACTGCTTTGGGCCTATAGCAGAGCCATGGGGAACAGAGCTAGGCAGAGGAAACTAAACTGAATGCTGGGAAAGAGAAGGCAGAGTCAGAGAGAAGCCATGGAATTGCTGCCAGAGACAGGCGTGCTGAAACATTGCTGGTAGGCCATGACCTCATGGTGATGCACAGATTAATGGAGATGGGTTAAATTAAGATATAAGAGTTAGCCAATAAGAAGCTAGAGCTAATGGCCCAAGCAGTGATTTAAGTAATATAATTTTTGTGCAGTTATTTTGGTTCTGGGTGGCCGGGACTAACAAGCGCTTCCCTGCCCCACTACACAACATAATGTCAATAATTAGTCATGGTCTTCATTTGATCCGATATATCATAAAGCATAGACGTAGAGGGCACGTCTTTCAAGCTTACAGGCATTTAAACACCAATCCAAGATTGAAGTATGTAAAAGTATGTAAATACTCTGGGAGCTCAAATTTACAGGAGTACTAGCATTTAAACGCATCTACAAGGAACAGTTGGAACAAGACACATATCCTTCAGATTGATCCCAAGTGGTTTCTCCAGTCATAAAAAGTAAGGAAGAGTAATATATGGTGCACTATTATATGATATCTTTTATTATTTATTTATTTATTTTGGTTTTCACAGGGTTTCTCTGTACCTTTAGAGGCTAGTTCTTGTAGACCAGGCTAGCCTGGAACTCACAGAGATCCGCCTGCCTCTGCCTCCCAAGTGCTGGGATTAAAGGCGTGTGTTACCACAACCCAGCATATGATTTTTTTTAAAGAACAGAATCATTGTTAAAAAAAACATTTTTTCATACTCTCCTCTCTAGCCCAAACATTACCTAATGTTATTAATTTCCAAGGATGTTCTTGAGTAGCTCCTCACTCCAGATGAGGAGAGGAGGGAGACACGCTGCCCCCATGTCATACTGACTCCTCAGACCCATTGCTATGCATGGAGATGGTATAATTATTACACAACTATCCTAATTATTGCCTTCCCGTTTTGTGCAAGCAAGAAGCTGCGGGGCTCCAATCTATGGCACTGCCTAAGGAAGTGTTAGTAAGAACTCACACCTCTGAGAGTCCTCGACATTGTTCCCATTCACTGAACTCTGAGACAGACAGCAGGAGCGTTGCAAGGGAGGAAGATGAGGTGGAATGAAAGGCTCGTTAGTAATATTCATTTCCTTTAAAAGCCTTAGCTGTGAAAACGAGCGGATTCTTCTCCCCTTCAGGCTTGTTCCATTACGAATACTGAATAACCATACCCTGGATCTAACTTTCAAACAATGAACTTCATGCCTAATACAAATAGGAAGCCCTTCCACTCACATATATTAAGATTAAGTCAAATTTAAGCCCCCTTCATTGGGAAACAAAGAATCTCTACTGTCAAAGGGTCTTAGAATCCAAATACAGTCATTAGTATAAATGATAATAGTTTGAACCCCCTAAGGCCACCACTCAGTCGAAGTGAGAATTACAAATGTAAACCCAGTAAAGTCCTCTGAATGGGAGACATTTGTGTGGCTTGGGCAGTTTATGGGGCCACTGGCAGTGGAAACAGGATTCATCCCTAATGCGTGAACTGGCTTTTGAGAGCTTATTCCTTATGAAGGGGTACCTCGCTCAGCATAGATATTAGGGAAAGACCTTGTTCGGGCCTCAACGCGGTGTGGCAGACTTTGTTTCCATGGGAAGCCTGACTCTTTCTGAGGAGAGGATGGGGGTCAGAGTGGGAGGAAGGTGAGGGGAGTAAGAAGAGGGGAGGGAGGGGGAACTGGGATTGGTATGTAAAATAAACAAGACTGTTTTTAAATTTTAAAAAAAGTAAGTTGAAAAATAATAAAGGTAAGCAATTTTCAAATAGTCATTTTTAAAAAATCATCATCCGCTCCTGTCTCACACCCGCTGATGTGAGCGAGTTTTGTGTGCTACATCTCCTCTTCGAAATCTCTCCATCTGCTTCTTCCTCCCCACAGGGAGGCGCCCTAAGCAGGCTGTACACAGTGCTCCTGAGAGCCCTTACCAGGTCTATCCTAACCCTCTGACTGAACTGTCTCTCTTCCTGCAGGTAGTACCAAAAGATGACTTCCCCAGGTTGTTGGTGTAACCCTGAAAACTTAATGTTAGCACCTTAGATAGGTTTCCTATGACAAATCACCTCACAAAAGCAACTGAAGAGAGGAAGGGTTTGGGTTAGCTCCTGATTTGAAGGGATACAGTTCATCAGAGTACAGATGGCATGGTAACCATCCTGGCAGGGGAGGAGATGCTCTACTGATAAACACTCAAGATCCTCCCTTCAGCCGGGCGGTGGTGGCGCACGCCTTTAATCCCAGCACTCGGGAGGCAGAGGCAGGCAGATCTCTGTGAGTTCGAGACCAGCCTGGTCTACAAGAGCTAGTTCCAGGACAGGCTCCGAAACCACAGAGAAACCCTGTCTCGGGAAAAAAAAAAAAAAAGATTCTCCCTTCAGATATCAGGCTATCAAAGGATGGGAACTTTACCCAAATTAAAGTTTCTCCCTGGGAATCACATACTGGGGAAAGGAAAAGGTTAAAGCCTTGATGCCAACTGGAAAAGGAACTCGCCTCCTCAGAAGAGGTTTCAAATAATTCTGACAATCAGGCAACCTTGCTGGACCAATGGAAACTGAGACAATGATGGCCCAGTGTTGGGTGAGCCAAGCCCTCATCAGGACTTACTAGTTATATATACCCATTCGCTTCTGATTTAAGCTTGTGTCAAAAACCCAAAGAAAAAATATAAAGGTCACTGTGCCTCCTTATTTGCTCCCCTTCCCATTGTGAACACATTGAACAACTCCTCTTTCTCTGCTATTCTCTATGGCTTGTCTCCTTAGTCAGCCACCGTATTGAGAATGGGTGGCCATGCCCAGCTTGCTGTAGCCCAGGTTTAACTGTAAAGACTCCAGTACTAAACGTGGTAGTGGGACTGTGAAGTTGCTGTCACATGGCATGCACACCAAGAAGCAGAAAGATGCATGCTGGCGTTCTTCTTGCTCCCTAGATCTCATCTTTATTCAGTCTAGGATCCAGTCCAAACTTGCATCGGTCCAACCCACATTCAAGATATGTCTTCCCTCCTCGGTCAAATGCTAGTAACCCACCACAGACACAGACAGAGGTGGGTCTCCTTTGTGATTCCAAATACAGTTCGTCTGGAGACAAACAGGAACCACAAGAACGACACATAAGCTGCCTTCATGTCCTTTAAGCACAGCACTGTGCGGCTCGGCTGGAGGGCACAGAACTGAAAGGTTCTCAGGTGCTTGGATGACTGAGTGACAGTTCACTAAATCAACTTAAAGCACAGAGCAAGAAGCAGGGGGAGAAGATGAGCACGCTAACAGTTTAAGGCACAGATAGGCTAAAGGGGCCAGCTCTCAGAATCAGGAGTTTGGAACTGGAAATCAATCTGCTCTGCCTTACTTTGCACGGTGACTTTGAGGAAGAGACAAGATGAGTATACCTGACCACTGTTGGGACCTGTCCATTTATCTGCTGAAGAGCTAAGGAGTTCTTCTTCTCCCTCTCTTCTCCTCCTCCTCCTCTTCTGTCGCCCTAAACCCTTTTCTTCCCTCCTTCCCTACCACTTCCACATAGAGTGCATGCTACCCATGCATGCAGCCCAGATTGGCTTTAATCTTATGATTCTCCTGTTCAGACTGCTGAGCATAGGAATTAGAGGCCTGCGCCACTGTGCCCAGATGATATCATTTCTTCAATACAGAATTAGGGTATCCCCAGCTTGGGTGTGATTTGAAAGTATGTGAGTAGTTAATGTTTGAGTGTGTCCCGTGACTAATTCTATTTACTGTTTCCCATTTGTGTCTAAACATTAGCTGTCTCTTGATGCCGAGGCCCTACTGTCTGTATTAAATTACATATGCTCTATTTACTAAGAACTTATATAGCCTTTAAATATCTTAAGTTGTTTTGCCTATAACTTACAAACTAAAAGCATATTTATTTTTCATAACAGAATTATAACAAAGCCAGGCATAGTAGCACATGCCTTTAATCCCAGCACTCAAGAGGCAGAGGCAGGTGGATCTCCATGTGTTCAAAGCCAGTCTGGCCTACATAATGAGAACCAGTCTCAATAAATGACAAATGTTGGGGCTGGAGAGATGTGACTCAGCAGTTAAGAGCATTGGTTGAGAGGACCCAGGTTCAATTCCCAGCACGTTCTTGTCCCCTCGCAACATTTGTAACTCCAGCTCCAGGGGATCCAGCATCCTCACACAGACATACGTGTGGACAAAACACTAACACACATAAAGTAAAAAATAAATAAACAAGGAACTTAACAAAGACATTGACTTCAAATCTAAAGGCATACTACTATATAAAAAGAATCACTCCTTAATGATACAATTTTTACATCACATTTTATTTTTTGTACATTTGTAAAAGTTTCCAGGTTAAATATTTAGCACATTTTAGTGTTGTCAATAACAAAGTGAATCAAAGCCATACAAATCTGTTCTTACAAATGTGAAGATTCGGCTATAATGGCTTGTTATGATGTCTTCACAAACATTTTGTAACGGTGACACGTTTGAGAATTATGGGAAAAAAAAGTTTGTTAGATGTTTGATTTTTTTTTTGCTTTTTTAAAAAATTAACAGCCAAAATAAATGGGTTTCACGGTGGCATTGTTGTTATGCCAAGATCCACGAAGTCAGCCAAAAAACCAACAAGGAGACCGAGTCCTGTATGTAAAAGCAAAGAGCCTTTATTTTATACAAGTTTGCAAACTTGGTCTCTCTGTGTGTCCAACATATTGGAATAATCAGAGGACCCTGAACTTTGTTACAGTTGGGTTTTTATAGTACTAAAGGTGGGGGTGAGGATTTCTAAGGTTCAGGACCTCTGATTGGCTGACTTTTGTCTAGGCTAGGGGTGGCCTGGTGAGTGTTTGCTGGCAGGGGATCCTATCTACAATGGTTGGAACTTTAGGCATTTCCTTTGGAATGGTCAGTTCTTGGGTGGTTGCGCAAGTAATCTCAGTTTGTGGTTCTTCCTGAAACCAGGTGTTGCTTCAGGGAAAACCACTGAGACTCAGGCATCCATTAAACTTATCAATGGCTGAGTCCTACTCTAGCAGGTGATCATGGCTGGAAGTAAAGAACTTCCTTTGGCTGATTGCTACGCACCGCGCCCCTGTGTCTGCGCTCTGTGCGTTGGCACCCAGTTCGCGAGCTTCGGGCAAGGGGGCTGGAGGTTGAAGACACAGATGCAGAGACAGACCGACCCACGCAGCTCCCAAACGCTGGTTCAGAAAGCCCATCTTTATTAACACCATGTAGACTTAAATACACTGCAGTTAATGGTCAACAGGTGATCCTCTGATCCTCTACCTAGGCACAGCTTCTAGTAACTTATGTTAGAAGGTTCTAGGAGGGAAAAGCTACTGAAGGCCAGGACTCATTAATCCTAACAGGTGATCTGTTTCTATTTAGCTTATCGTGGCTGGCTCCTGCAATTGTCATTCATGCACATTATTGTTCCAATATGCTGCCCCCTTTAATATATGCTTTTCACCTTTCTCTGGGAGTGTCTTCCGTCGCTGTTCTATTGCTGTGCAAAGACTCTGCGACCAAGGCAACTCATCAAAGACAGCATTTACTTGGTGAATTGCTTACAGTTTCAGAAGGTGAATCCATGACCATCATGGTGGGAAGCATGGCAGGGGGCAGGCAGACAAGGACCCAAAGGAGTAGCTGAGAGCTCACTCACATCTAATCCACCAGGACGGGGAAGGGAGTAAGCAGAGAAAGACACGAAGACTGGGCCTGGTTTAGGCTTTTGAAACCTCAAAGCTCACCCCAGTGACATGCTCCTCCAACAAGGCCAATCTCCTAATCCTTCCCAGAATAGTGAATAGGGTCTGAGCCATGGAATATGGGAACCTATAGGAGCCATTCTCATTCAAACCACCACAGAGAGGAAATTTACTCAGCATATATACTTTATTTAGACCAGAAAACAATCTATATAGTCAAAATAATATAAACTCAACAAAATTTTTAAGTGAAAATGTTGACATAGGAAGTGGTCAAGATAAGGGGAAGGGGAAGAAACTATAAGAGTAAAATTTTTATTCATTGTAAATAAATCGATAATAAGAATAAATAAATCAGAAGACTGAGTGTGATGGTCTGTCCTGCTGTCCTGTCCCTTTAAGAAATAAGCCCCGCCCACTCCCTCCCCCAGCCACCAAGGCAAGCTGATCTTCAGCTTCCAGCCTGAGTCTGCGCTTCTCTCTCAAAGAGCCTGCCATGACTCCTCTTACCCCCCACCCCCACACTCGTTTTGCGTTCTCTCTCTCTCTCCCTCCCTCTCCCTTCCTTCTTCCTTCCTCTTCTCCTTCCTTCCCTTCCCCCTTTTCCTTCCATTATCCACTAAATAAATATCTGTATGGCGTGCCTATCCAGCTCTGTCGCTCACCCACCACTTGGCTCCCTGCCTAGGACCCGCTGTGCCTCGGGGGCTCCCTGACTGGGACTGACTGACTTCATGGCCCACCACGGTCTCGGGACCCGCTGCACACTGCCTGCGGCCACTCGGGAACCTGCGGCCGGGTCTCATGGCCTACTGCCCACTGCTGCCACTCGGGGACATGCAGCATTTTGTTTAAATCATAACACTGAGACAGGCAGATTATGGTTCACAGACCTGCCTGCTAGTCTCAAAGACCAAACAACAAGGACTGGAGAGATGGTCAGTGATGAAGGGCACATAACGTTCTGGTGCAGGACCCAGTTTCAGTCTCAAGAACCAGGGGATCAGAGGCGATTTTCCTCACTCACAAGCACATGAACACAGTCAGACAGACAGACACATACACACAAAGAAAAACTTTTAAAATTTTTTTTTCATAAAGCAAGACCAAAGGTAATGTATTGTGTGCGTGTTCTGTTTTATGTGGATCTGTGGGAAAAATCAGTCACTTCCAGGATGCATTTTGACTTGAAGCAGCAGGAAAGTCAGTTTCTGATGAACTTGTAATGGCTTAAATAAAAATGGGAGGAAGAGAGATGGGTGAAGAACAGAGAGAGGAAAAAGGATGGGGTAGAAGAGAAGTGGGAGAAAGGGAGTGAGGCAGAAGCTGCCTCTTCAAGAGAGAGATGGAGAGGGAAGAGACTCTGGCTGCAAGCAGGAAGGAAGATCTGCCTGCCTCTGCAGTGCATGTGGGGAAGTGAGTGGGTGGGGCTTGTCTCTTAAAGGGACAGGACAGACTATTGTATTCCCATCTCTTTTATAATAAAAAGGCAGGAGGTTAGGCACAACAGGTTAAAGGAATTGGGGCGGCAGATTCTCAAGAATGCTTCCTGCTTATATGTGGGCGTCAACTGGGGGGGGGGACTTGAGAAAGCAGGGTGCTGGTCACATTCTGGGGTAGCTGGTCTCTGTTCTTGTCTGGTATTTGTGGTATAGAAATGTCTAATGTCTCTTACACATGTTTAAGGTATTGGCAGAACAGAGGACAAAATTAAGTTTAGGGAAAAAAAAATTTAGGACCAAGGAATTGACAGGGATGTATCTGACTGTTTAAGGTAGATCCTTTAATTCGGCTCCCAGGAACTCAAAAAAATTCTTTGAGTTTGTGAAAATTTAAACAGCAGTGTATTTATATCAGAATGACTGTGACAGATTTTTTTGTATAATGAAAGTATTTTTAAGACTATGAATGAGAGAAATTTGATAACTTGTATTTGTCCTCACACCCTTATAACTTGCAGGTATACACTTTAATAACTTGTATTTGTGGTTTACTGAAATTTGCTTGGTGAGGTTGTTCTTTTAAACTGACAAAACCTGCAGGGCGATGGTGGCGCACGCCTTTAATCCCAGCACTCGGGAGGCAGAGGCAGGCGGATCTCTGTGAGTTCGAGACCAGCCTGGTCTACAGAGCTAGTTCCAGGACAGGCTCCAAAGCCACAGAGAAACCCTGTCTCGAAAAACCAAAAAAAAAATAAAATAAAATAAAATAAACTGACAAAACCTCTCAGCTGTCAAACTGCATCAGAGATCTTTGAGGAGGATAAAATTTTACTTAAGTTATTGATTAAAAAAATAACAGATAACTTACTTAGTTGGCACCTAGCGCTACTCCTCATGGTCCTCCATGGTCACTGAGGGTTGTATTTGCCTTTGGCTGTTTAGTGCAGGGGCTGCCAAACTACAGAAGATCCTGTGGGCTAAGAAATCTGTAGGAAGACAGGCCTACCTTGGCCTGAGCAGCTAGGCTGTCAACTTCAGCAATTCTTTCCATTGGTACTCTTCGGCTTAAATGAAAGGCAGTTTTTACCAGTGGTCAGTGCTTGGCAGTTGAAGCACAATGCAGATGGACATTGTTGTGTGCCCATTTGTCTTCTGTCTTCTTTGGAGGAGGTAGAGTACTGCTGCTAAGAACCAACCTGTCTCTTTTTGTTATGAAAAATCTTTTGATAATTAAATATTTAAATGCTATCTTCTCCAGATCTCTGAGCAGTTGAGAGCTGTTTATTAGCCTGAGGACTAAAGTGGATGTGGCCCCAGATGAGCAGGGGCATCGGAAAGTGGCAATGTCTGACACAAAGGTAAGGAAGGGTTCCTTAGAGCCCTACGTGGAGATGCAGGTGTTGGACTTAGCGTCCAAACACCGAGGAGGAGTCACCCCCAGAGACCACCTCACACACCACAGCCGATGCAAAAGCATGAGAATTTTATTAATTCTGTCATGACAGGGTCCCTCAGCATTCGGGAAGCCGAGAGACCTCGAATAGCTGGCACAGGCTACTTTTAAAGGAGAAGGCCACAGAAGCAAGGGGGGTTGTGATTGGCTTATTCAAAAGGGCTATTACCAATAATTGGCTGGAGAGCTGTTGCCAGATCAGATGAGGTAAGAGGTCATTTTGACCCCATTTCCCAGGGACTGAATCAAAACATACGTGTGTGGGTAATTGTTGAGGAATTGAGTACATGCACATGTAGCTATTAGGTCCTTGGTTCCCAGGGGAGGAGGGGAAGCACTATGGCATGGAGGCTGAGAGGGTTCAGAATTGTCAGAAATGGCTTCAGAATTGTCTTAAAGTCTTACACAGGCTACCTGAACTTGAGCATGTAAGGTTTGAGGCAGGTCCTAAGGAGGAAAGAGAAGTGGAAAACAAGAGGTAAGAGGCATGCTGGGAAGGCTCTACTTTGTGAACTCGGTCTCTTAGCCACCTAGGGCTTCTGCACTACTCACTCATATTTCCAGCTCCCTTTGTCAATCTTTATCAAATCCTACAAAATACCTGAAGCGGGCTACTATTGAAGGCCAGGGTACTACTGAAGAACAGAGTTTTGGCTAGCTTACGATATTGGATACCAAAAGTCTAAAGATAGTGACGGACGCATGACAAACGCTGAGAATCCCTGAAAAGATCACTTCTTCCAAGAGAGGGGCTTCAATGGAGGGCAGCTCACTCTTCTGCAATAGCAATAAGCCTTTCTTCAGAATTAACTTAGGGCTTTGCACAGTTACTCTGATCACTTCCAAGGCCATTGTCCACTGTGACCTAAGGGCTTGCCAAAAAGGTCCTGTATGCTAAAGGTCGAGACTGTCTCCCATATCACCAAACTGGCAGCAAATTCCCATTGTAGGGACATTTGTAAACCAAACCAAACAAACTCAAACAGTACCTGTCGTCCATTATCCAGCCACCAGCCAGCAATCCACGCATCCATCTATCCACTCATCCCAGATCAGGCATCCAGCCTTCTGTTGAGTCACCATTCCCATCTATCCTTCTTATTCATCTGCTTCCTGGTCTGTCTTGCAGCCACATGAGGCAGTGTGTCCGACTTCCAGTCTTGAGATAGTTGGCAAGGTCAGAGACCTTACATTTCAAAAAATATTTGATGGCTGGAGAACCGTCTCCATAGTTAAAAGCACTTGCTATTGCAGCAATCCCTGGTTCAGTCCCCAGAAGCCTCACGACCCTTCTTTAACTCCAGTTCGAAAGGATCTGACTCCACCTTCTGGCTTCTACAGACACTGCACACACATGGTTCACATACAGGCTTACAGAAACAATGCGCATAGAAAAAAAAACCTTTATTTAAATTGTGTGTGTGTGTGTGTGTGTGTGTGTTTACACAGGCATGAGTGTACAAATCCTTGGCAGCCAGGGTCATCAAATCCCTCTGGAGCTGGAGTTACAGGCATGTGGTTGCTGCCTGAAGTACATGCAAGAAACTGAACTTGGTTCCCCTGCAAAAGCAATGTATCTGTTCTATACTACTGAGTCATCTCTCCAGC
Source organism: Neodon shergylaensis (assembly GCA_025134845.1). NCBI lineage: Eukaryota > Metazoa > Chordata > Mammalia > Rodentia > Cricetidae > Neodon > Neodon shergylaensis. The sequence goes on along the minus strand of JABTXL010021127.1, from coordinate 337,094 downwards.
ACCCCAGAGCAAGAGCACTCTTTTTGGTTCATTCTTTATATTTTTCTGTTTGAATGCAGATGTAAAGGCTGGAGTCAAAATACCTTTCCTGGACAAGACCTAGAGGGCAATAGGAAGAGCTTGAATAGTAGACCATGAAAGGTGAAAATGGTCTGTGCTGAGTTTTAGGAGCTTTCCAACAACTCAAGCCAGAAGTTCCAAGTTTGATGAGGGTACAGTTCTCCACCCAAAGTCTTAAAATAAAAAGGCCAGCCTTTTCTCCCTGTCCTCCAGATGTAAGAGAGACAGCTGTCGCTCTCCTACCCCTGCTCCCTCTCTTTGGCATTCTAGTAGCCTGTCTGAGCAGCAGTTCAACCTGACCCAAATGGAATTTTCTACAATTATCTTTCTGGGTAAGAACAGTTCTCCATTTTTTTTTACTACACAACACATTTTAAATGCTGTATGAAGTATAAGGGCAAATATGATGGCCAAAACATTCTAGTCAGAGGAATCAGAGAATATGTTTTCAATTGTTGCAGAATAATTCAATCTGGGTTCCAAATGTCAAGCATCCCTCCCTGGATCTTGATGTGGCCTTAAGTCCAGAGCCCCAGAGATACCAAATTCAGCTAACCTCAGTTCCACAAGCTTTGAGGAAATGCTAAGACATGGGCTGGTGTGACAAAGCCCACTCCGGCAGAAATCAGCTGGGGGTACCCTGGGAGGGGGCACAGAGGCTGAGGAAATGTTAGCTTGAGAGAAATGAAGACTGAAACATAGGATAGACTGGGAGGACCTAAGGTTAATATCAAACAGCCCCGAGTTCACTTCTTAGCCAGAATATGTACTAATTACAGGCAAAGGGCAGAACAAAGAGCAGTACAGGCAGCTGACCACCTCCCTGCACTGTCCTTGGGAGGAAGCTCAAACAGGTGCGTTATCTTATTCAGCTAAGCAGCTTCTATTCTCTAACGAGGAGTGCTCTGCCTGTCATACACCAGCCCAAATCTTAATAGAAAAAATGTGTTCTTTCATCTGAGCAAAAATGCTCTTTCTAAGAGCTAATACAGACGTTACTCATAGCCCTCAAGGTTAATGGAAAAAACAGAGCAGGCAAGAAGCTTGAACTCAAATGACTTCTTTAAGTCAGAAATGACTCCAGATGGAAACTGAGTCACACGTGGGCTCCCACGTTGGTACAAGTTCATCCTCAAGAACAATTCCTGGCTGGGCGATGGTGGTGCACGCCTTTAATCCCAGCACTCGGGAGGCAGAGGCAAGCGGATCTCTGTGAGTTCGAGACCAGCCTGGTCTACAGAGCTAGTTCCAGGACAGGCTCCAAAGCCACAGAGAAACCCTGTCTCGAAAAATCAAAAAAAAAAAAAAAAAAAAAGAACAACTCCTGATGTGCACTTGGTCCCCAAAGAAGCAAAAAGGAGCATGATCTAGTGCAACAAGCCTTTTGTGCAGCTGAGAAATCCAAGGGTTCAGAATTGCTGGTCTCAAGGGTAGCGTGGGAGGGCACACTGCAGGCATCCTGACTCTGGCCTTTATCACAATAGGCTTCAGAGAAGCAGAAGCCTCTCCTGACCCAACTAGGAACCCTGTGCTGCTCCATTCCTTTGTGTCCCATATTCTGCCCCTTCCCTCTCCCCTCTCCTTGGGGTTTCCCTGTCCCTTTGTCCTCCGTGTTTCACTCTGTCTTCTGACTTACTCTCTCCTGTGTCTTTCTGAGTTGAGTCTCAGTGTACGGCACAGTGTGTTGCAGCACTAGAACTTATCCCTCTGGAATAATAGGTCTCAGAGTCGCTGTTCAACTCAGTCCTGAAGTAACCCAGCACATGAGACCTGTGTCTGGAAGTGACACGTATTAACATGCTTTGCGCAGATCCTACCCCACCCCGTCAAAGCACAGCCCTACCCCGAGTGGCTGACATAGAAGAGCAATGGGTAGACAGGGTGGCCAAGCATGACAGCAGAGATTGTCTTAAAGCCATTCCCAACTGCAAGTTCCTCTCTGTCCAGCCCGCTCCCTCCTAACCCACAGGATCATCCCTAGAAAAGTCAGGATTTCACTGTTTTGCAATTGGTCCTAGATAGCGGGATTGAGGAGCATTTACAGCAAGCCTGGGCTATGTAACTGGGAAAGGAGGTCAGTTTTGTGCCTTCGTCTTAATAGTTTTCACCCCGGGTAAAGCCCTGTAAACCTGTCTTTCTTCGCTATAGTCTGTCCTTTTCTAGTTAACTCCTATAAAATATAAGATTGCCACAGGCACACTGGAGAATAAGTTCTTTCCCTGATTGGGGTCAAACTATACATAAATCCATTTTCTTTAACCAATTTCTGTTTTATTTCTTTTGTAATACAGCAAAGTTAAAAAGCAGTGAAGGTGGACCTAAATGCCTTGTAACAGTTGTGCCAAGGGCCAGAAAATGCCAGGGCTGGGAGTAGCGGCAGCAGGAATGCAGGTAGGTGTGGGTACTGAGGGGGAAGTGGGCTCTGGCTGACGACTCCTCCACTAAGGCTGCCATCTCTCCTTTCCAGGTCTGGGGCCCAGGGCTCTGTGCCTTCTGCACGGATGGCAGGAAGAACCCCACCTAAATCAGTGTTCCCTTTCCTCTTCTGCTGTTCTTGCCCTTCTACTCCAGAGGTTGGAGTCTTGATATAACCACATTTACCATTGAAAGTTCTTGGTTTCTATTTCTTCAGCTTGTAAATAAATACAATTAATAACAAAAATGTCAAGATTCTCAAACCTGTCTTCTATCCCCTTCTGCTCTGGGTCGCTGTCCTGTCTTAGGCCTAGTGTTGTCATCTCTGTTTTACATCATCATTGCTAGAGGGTCACTGCCAGGATCCTAGAGTGAAGGAAAAACCTCCCTGCAAATTATACTTCAGTTTTGCATATAGGAATCAATATAAGATTAAAAATTTAAATATTTAAATATTTAAAGTGATAATGAAGTTAAAGCAGTAAAAATATCTATAAATTCACAAAACCTTCCAGTGTTCCCTTTTAAACTACCAAATAAATAAATAAAGTAGCATTTCTATGAAGAGATATCAATACAAAAAAGAATTCAGAGGCAAAGATGAAGCAAAATATGTTTGCCTACCTATTTCTTGTCTCTCTAGCAAAATTCTAAAATATCTTTATCAATCAACTTCAAAGATATATTGTTCTAGCTGGGCGGTGGTGGCGCACGCCTTTAATCCCAGCACTCTGGAGGCAGAGGCAGGCGGATCTCTGTGTGTTCAAGACCAGCCTGGTCCACAAGAGCTAGTTCCAGGACAGGCACCAAAACCACAGAGAAACCCTGTCTCGAAAAAACAAAAACAAACAAAAAAAAGATATATTGTTCTACCAATTAGTCACTTAATGCCTAATATTCTATTTGTTGAAAATACATATAAAAGCATATTGAGAACCTAAGGTGTTTAATCTTCAATGTACTCAAAGTGGTCATTTAACATCCCTCAAGAATGAAGTCCTGAAATGGGGGTAGGGGACACTCCTGGTCTTTGCTTAAGGCAAGGCATCAAATTCAGAAATACTGCTTTATTACTTAGAATTTTGTCCCCACATTGCAGGAGAGAAATGAAACAAAGAGCTAATCTTACAGGGTTTCTCTATGGCTTTGGAGTGTGTCCTGGAACTAGCTCTTGTTGACCTAGAACTCCTCACAGAGATCTACCTGCGTCTGCCTTCCAAGTGCTGGGATTAAGGGCGTGTGGCACCACCGCCCGGCCACCAAAGAGCTAATCTTAAAAGACAAATCTCCATTGTGGATGAAGGAACATTCTAAAACTGTGGAATTAATGACAATCAGGCAGGATGTCGCCCACATTCTAAAGCACTGCTATCCCAGCGCTGAGGTTCAATAAGAGCTGCTTTCCGGTGGCAGTCAGTGTGGGCTGGGTTGTGATCATACGGGAAAAATAATAAGTAATCACAAAATAAACTTCTAGAGGGGCAAAACATTAGAAGGCAAATAAAACATAGGCAGCAAAATGAAGCTAGCATTGTCATTGTAGGAACTTCATTAAAAAGTATGGCCAGCACTCGGGAGACAGAGGCAGGCGGAACTCTGTGAGTTTGAGGCCAGCCTGGTCTACAAGAGCTAGTTCCAGGACAGGTTCCAAAACTATAGAGAAACCCTATCTCGATAAATAAATAAATAAATAAATAAATAAATAAATAAATAGCTGGGCAGTGGTGGGACACGCCTTTAATCCCAGGTAGGCAGAGGCAGGAGGATCTCTGTGAGTTCCAGACCAGCCTGGGCTACAAGAGCTAGTTCCAGGACAGGCTCCAAAGCTACAGAGAAACCCTGTCTCGATAAAAGTAAATAAATAATAAAGGAAGGAAGGAAGGAAGAAAGAAAGAAAGTTAGGAAGAAAACATGGCAACAGAAATTTTAGTTACTTTGCTCTGTATAGATCAAATATACAAATCCACAGAAAAATTCGAATTGCCAGCATAGTCTTTACACTAAAAGCCAATTCTGATGCCTACTATGGGATGCCTTGACTAAGTATAATTTAACTTCTTCATGAACATTCAGGCATTTCACATAAATTAAGCCTGCAGCGACCAAGAAACCGCATTCCCAATACTTGCATTGCTAAAGAAAATGTGACTTGAAAGTGGTTCCCTTAAAGACTATTTACTTAAGCATTCTTGACTGCCCGCCCAGGTGGGAAGCCTGAAACAGTTAACAACGGATTACTGAAATGTTGACAGCAATACAACCTTAAAACTGAAAACAACACACAATCTCTAACGCCTAAAACCGACCTAATGTTAAATAAATAAAACAAAACGCCAGTTTGGGTGTCACACCAGCCACCTTATTAAACCTTTAAAACAACAAAAGGACTGTTTTCAAGGAACTTCAATGTCTGTGTACCACAAATGGCAGAACCCAGTAAACATTGCATAAAATGTGTAAATGAAGTCCGGGTGGTGGTGGTGCAGGCCTTTAATCCCATCACTCCGCCTTTAGTCCTATCACTCCGGGGCAGAGGCGGACGGATCTGAGTTCGAGGTCAGTCTCCTCTACAGAACTAGTTCCAGGACAGTCAAGGCTGTCATACATTGTCTCAAAAAGAAAAAAAAAAGTGTAAATGACTTGGACAGTTTTGCTGCAGTCGGACGCGGAGTGTTTTGCACGGGGCATTGGAAGATATGCCGGTACTGGGTGTAGCTCTTTAAGCACGTGTAAACCTACACTGAGTAACTCTCCTTGGGGCTGGCTTCTAGAGGTCCAGCGACCCAGTCACCGCCTACGTAGGAAAGGACTTCCAGTCGGGCGCGGACTTCGCGGGCTGAAGTACTGCGAAGACCGGGAACTTAAAAAAAAAAAAAAAAGAAAGAAAAAGAAGTGTTGAAATCTCATTGGCAATTTAAACAAGTAATAAGTATCTGCAAACGTCACCGACTAACTGTCCAATCAGGGTTAAGATTAGAAGAAAACCATGGTGCCGTTTGGCTTGGATTGTTATGCTCAACCAATAAACTCGGTCTCTTTTCGCGCTCTGCGTTACTTTAAATTATGAAAGCCTCACTGCAATACATGTGAACTGTGGAAAACTACATTCCTACCGTACAATGTTTTCACAGATGGTAATGGTGCACGCTTAAGTGGGGGGGGGGAAGAGTGGGAACGTCCGTGGTGTGTAGATTGCCGCCCACTCCCCAGAAAGTTTAATAAAGTACTTATGTCAGTACCTGAACGGTATAAGTAGTTTTTATCACATTAAAAAACTCATCTCTGCCAGTATTTCTAACCTTAGCGATTGAGCCAAAAATTGCGATCAAGTGCCTCGATCAAGTGTACAGCTACATTCACCGAGCTCTCTGGGTGGCTCTGAAAAGAGCCTTTGGGGCTTTGTTGCTGTCAGAAGCAAACCTACTTCTTTTTGGAAACAGCCTTCTTCACCTTAGCAGCTTTAGGCTTAGCTGTCTTTGGCTTGGCAACTTTAGGCTTAGCTGCTTTTGGCTTCACAGCCTTGGGCTTTGCGGGGCTCTTAGCTGCCTTTTTAGGCTTCGCTGCAGCCTTGGCCTTCTTAGGGCTCTTGGCCACCTTCTTTACTCCAGCCGCCGCAGGCTTCTTTGCTTTCTTCGGAGTTTTCTTCACGGTCTTCTTGGCCCCCGCAGCCTTCTTAGGCTTTTTCGGGGTGGTGCCTGCAGGTTTCTTGGCCTTGGCAGCCCCGGCCTTCTTGGCTTTGGGCTTGGCCTCCCCGGAAGCCGCCTTTTTGTTGAGCTTGAAGGAGCCGGAGGCGCCGGTGCCCTTGGTCTGCACCAGGGTGCCCTTGCTCACCAGGCTCTTGAGCCCCAACTTGATGCGGCTGTTGTTCTTCTCCACATCGTAGCCGGCGGCCGCCAGCGCCTTCTTGAGCGCGGCCAGGGACACGCCGCTGCGCTCCTTGGAGGCAGACACAGCCTTAGTGATGAGCTCGGATACCGGCGGGCCGGTGGCCTTGCGTTTGGCAGCGCCAGCCTTTTTCGTCGTCTTCTTCTTCGCGGGAGACTTCTCCACAGGAGCTGGTGCAGCAGTCTCGGCGGGAGCAGTTTCGGACATGGCGAAAATGTAAGAAGCTAGCAAAGTTAAGAAAACCTAACTCAAAGAGCAAATTTTGCAATGCTCCTTAGCGCAGGCTCCGGGCTTATATAAGGCAGAGCTGGGCTGTGATTGGTGGAGTGTCCAATCCGCCGCCCTCTGGCCGCCGCGACTGAAGGTTACAATCCCAAATTGTGTTTGTTAGTCCCCAAATTTTTACTTACTGCTGAAAATAATGGCACAGAAATTGGCAATTTGGAGTTCCAAAGGAGAACAGCCTTCGGGTTCACATACCTGTGTGTGCTTTTTTGAATCACACTCAACTGAGCAAAGATATTTTTAAAAATCCCTCCAGTGTTCACGAAGAATCCACCAAGCAGAAGGCATCCTCATAGTTACTTGGGTATTGTTGTAATCTTATACGAAGTAGACAAGGAACATTATTTAAGAGGATTTGTCCACAAGTCCTGCCTTTAATTTTTGCAAGAGTAAAAGGAATACATGTTTTGGTTTGAGTACAAACTTTGTTTCTGAGTGTAGCAAATAACACAGGTACCGGATGGGCTACAGACTGAAATTAACCATGGGAGATCTTTCTCTTTGAAATGGCTCAGGCTCCTGGTGCTTTCCACACATTGGTATCTTCAATGGAGAATGCAAGTTTTCAATTGTGAAAGTTTTTTTTTATTAGGAAGATTAGACGTCATTGACTTTAGGAGTTGTGGAAATGGATTAGCAGGCAAATCTGCATTTGTTCCCCAGTACCCACAGGAACTCAACTGTCTAACGCTGGCCCCAGGGATCTCGGGCTTCCTTATAGATTCTCCCGATATCAGGCATGTAAGTACTGAACGTGTGTGTGTGTGTGTGTGTGTGATATGGCGTATATATATGGTATATATATACACAAAGCTTTAAAAGTAACTCAAACATTCAAAAACAAATCAGACTTCAGAGGCTAACCTAATTAATTCCGAGTAAGAATAAATTAGATGTGAATCTGACGGGGCTACTGTCACTTCCTAGTGATATTTAAAGACAGAAAATACAAAAGATAATTTACATTAGGAAAATTCTAAAATATTCAGAAAATTATTAGGGTGGCCCTCCAGCCCTCAAATGCATTCAGATGAGACTGCCCTGAGCAGTTGAAAACACAGAGCAGACAGGCATGCTCTTAAGTAAATAGTCAATGCCAATACAGGTTTTGTTTGTTTGTTTTTTTTGGCATGTTCAGATGCCAAACAGGAAAATATATTAGAATATTGTTAAGGGGCCAACAGTTATATTCAAATTTCAAAGAATTTGAGAAGAATAAAACAAGGTAAAGAGAAAAGGTGTGGAGAAGTTTGCTATATGGGAAAAAGTGAAGCTTTTTATGGGGAGAGACTATAGGTGGGGAAGAGGAGCAGAGTTCTGTAGTTAGTAATTTATGACATCAGATGGATTTAGATGTAAAATAACAAAGGATGCTGTTGTTTCATCTTAAAAAGAAAAATGCAGTTTCTTTTGACAGTTACAGTCTTGATCCAGGTTTACCTGGTCATGCAGATAAACCTACAAATGCAGCGGAGGCAACATTACAAGGTCTTTTGTTGCTACATCTTCAGGTGATTCCAACATTAGACAATAAGTTTCCTGAGAATTTATCTAAAAATAAATAAAAACTGCCTTACCAATACTTAATACCAGACGTAAAAAAGGACGCAAGAGACGCCAAGATATATTTTTGCTAGAAATGATCTGAGAATGGTGTGTACAAAATAGCCAAACTTACATAGTAAATTGTATGACTCTCAAAGTAGGAACTTCTTTAACCACAAAAAATATCATTTGAAGAAAAAAATTTCAAAAATGGTATGTTACTTTGAAAACTTAAAACTCCACTTCTTCACCTAGCACTGGGCTAATTAAACACCAACAGGCCAGGTTGCCAGAGTTCAAAATTAGCAATAGTTCCAGGAAAGCCTGGTCCAGAGTGAAGGATTGCTTCAAAGGAAAAAAAAAATGAATAGGATAGTTTTAAGCCAACAATTTCAACTACTAAAATCCCAGATCTGGGGAACAATGAAATGCAGAATGACGGGTGTACGGTATTAAACATTAACTAATAGCATTTAAGGGTAGTTAAAGGACATACTTTTGATATTCCATTTTTACAAATATTCGTGTGTGCAAACATGGGACAAGAAAGCATTAGAAACGCTTATGGACTTTGTGTCTGAAGGCGAGCGAGAATGGGATTTATATTAATGGAATTGTATGTTTAAGGTGCTCACTACATAATAACCACATTATCCATGTGTTAAGCTATTGAAGCCTCAATGTGCAGCTACTTATGGTGAGTGACTGGATTAAACCTAGGATAACAGCATGAGTTGAATGAGGTCTAGCAGCTCATTTTTGGTGATAAGGGAGGGGCTCTGAAAAGAGCCTTTTTCAAAAGGAAGACAACCAGGAAATTTACGCCCTTTCCCCGCGGATGCGGCGAGCCAGCTGGATGTCCTTGGGCATGATGGTGACGCGCTTGGCGTGGATGGCGCACAGGTTGGTGTCCTCAAACAGACCCACCAGGTAGGCCTCGCAGGCCTCCTGCAGAGCCATGACGGCCGAGCTCTGGAAGCGCAGGTCGGTCTTGAAGTCCTGCGCGATCTCGCGCACCAGACGCTGGAACGGCAGCTTGCGGATCAGCAGCTCGGTCGACTTCTGGTAGCGCCGGATCTCGCGCAGCGCCACGGTGCCGGGCCGGTAGCGGTGGGGCTTCTTCACGCCGCCGGTGGCCGGGGCGCTCTTGCGGGCGGCCTTGGTGGCCAGCTGCTTGCGCGGGGCTTTGCCGCCGGTGGACTTGCGAGCGGTCTGCTTTGTGCGAGCCATCTCAGGAGATAAGAAGAGCGGAACGAATAAACTGCTCGAAAAATCCTGCGTTTATATAACGACTCTCCCTGCTGGATTGGACAGGAAACTGCTGACATCATAGAACCAGACAAGGGATTGGTCCGCGTTGAAACCCAGTACTAGAAGGGAACTCGTCGCCTACATTTTCTTCTAAATGTACAATTTTCAATTTTGACGTAACAATTACTCTAGCATATCCCAGGAATTATCACAAAAAATGTTCCTTTGAAAAAAATCAAAGTATGTTTTTATTGCTTAGAAAAAGGATCCATTTGGCGGTACAAATTTAATGAAAACCTTGAAAGGAAAATTGACAAGAAATTACTAATTCCTGGAGTCATCCTCACTTCTCACACTTGATCGCACGCAAGAAGGGCTCCAACAGTTCTATCCCAGGAAACTGCGTTAGAAACTGCAGTTCATACTGCCTTTCTCGCCACTGTTGCGGGTTTGGCGCGAAAACATTCAAAATGGTGAACCAGCAACTTCCTGTATTTACAACCCCCGAGGGCATTGATATTTAACTCGGGACACTGGCTCGTGATTGGCATTCGTTTACTAGTTACAAAGTTACACGGTTCAAGGTGTAAGGAAACCCCGAAATTATTCATACAAACAGCAGCCTATACAGAAATTTATGCTGCCCTGCTGCGGCCAGACAGATGGCAGGCTAGGTGATGATCCTGTGTATTTTGTAGGTCTTTGCAGGAGCGTTTAGCACGGGCTTTATAGCCAGGCTTTTTTAATGTGGTCAGATTTGCCAGATACAAAAGACAATAAGATCAGACTGTTATTTTATAAACAGGTTTTTTTTATCTGATAGGGAACACTTTGTGCCACCATTTATTCAATATTTACCAGAGAACTTTATCAGAATTTTCAGTAAAAAGGAAAGCACTGGAACCGCAAATTCCGTAGAGGCCTATGGGGAAATCCAGCCACGTCGTATTTGGAGCTACTGTTATTTGCTAGCGGGCCACCCTGGCTTTGGTGTCAGGCTCTCAGCCTGCTTCGCTCACAGCAAGGATACGATAGTCTCGTGGCTGATGGGTTTGGGACTCTCAGCTCTGATCGAGTTATTTCCGTCGTGTGATGTACAAAGCGCTTTCTTCCTAACAGGATCTAAACAGCCTGCACAGTGGATGCCTGCACTGGCTGCAGGGTTACTGGAGCTTACATGCGGTTTGCCGCCAATTGCCAACCGTACTTCTTGTCTCTGCTCCATATATAAATATTTCAGTAAGAGGGATTCAAACCCAAGTCGTGTGCTGCTTTCAATCCCTTTGTTTCTCTCAGACTTGCCACATTTCCGGCGAGAAGTGATGCATGTTTTCTTCATTCCGAAATCATCCAAGAAGCAGGGTTCTTGCTCTGTATTAATTTGCAGTGTGCAGAGATAGGAAAATGCTGTTCAGACCTCGGTCCCGTTACTTTCTCTACCAGTGGAAAGCACCTGCACCCAGACCGCCTCTCCTTCACACTTACAAATACGAGGAAGAATGGCTGAGGATGGCTTTCTCACAGGAAGACCAGAGAGGCAAGAGTCCTGTTTGCTTCCCAAGATTCAAGCTGCTTGGCCCCGTCCTATCTTTCACAGCAACTGAGTTTTCTCCCACCCACCTACTCCTCTGATCTTCAGTGTCAGTGACTTTGCCTTTAAAATGCGTCAACAAGTTGAGAACTCTTGGGGGGAAAAATGTCACATTAAATCTTAACCAGGCAGTTTGTCTAGTTTTGGTATCTTGCAGAAAAGGTTCAACAAACCCCTTTCCTTGCAAGAACTACTTTAAGACCAAGAAGCATTCTATGAAATAGGAAGAAACTAGGAGCGCTATTTGAATTCCTGAAAAAGAAATCGTGGCTCTGATTCTCTCTCTAATGAAAGTTCAAAACAGAAAAATAAAAAAAATATATTTCCTGTACCTTAAGGTTCAATGCCTGGGGCCTTTAAATTAACCTGGCAAAAGGCACGTACGTTGACAGGGAAAATCATTTATTTTATGAAATATACAAAGAAAAGTTTTGCAGCAAGCCCAGCAAAGTCAACCATAAAACGTATCAGCTATTCTAAGGCTATGGGAAGTTAATATGTGGGAAGGTAAAAAGAGGAGTAAATCTCTAACAGGAAAGGCAACTTCGTGGGAATCCCTGGGAGCATGATGTTCTGGTATGTCAGGCCCGACAACTTAGGGAAATTTCCATTTATGAACTTTTAAAGAAAAGGGAAACTTCTACCAAGTGTTTCCCAATCACTGTGTTCACTGTTTTAGCTTCAATTAATCCTTATATCTAAGTAATATACTTAGGGTCAAATATTAAGTACTCTGTGAGAGGTATCTTGAAAGGTAGCTAGTTTTGGTGACCGTGGCTTACTTTGGTAATATTCTCCTAGATGAGGTTCACAGATAAGTACTGAAAGAGAGTGGAGGGCCTGAGAAAGAAGTCCCTGGCATCCCCCCCCCCTCCTGTCTTTTCTCCCAAATCTAGTTACCAGACAGAATTCCTCTTCAACAGAGCAGGAAGTAGAAACTAGAGTTGCAGTCCGCAAAAGCTGGGCATTGGTGCAAGAAGTTATTTTTTCTCCTTTGCAACACCGCATTCCATACCTGGGAGTCTGCTGCACACAGGTCAAGAACGTGGACCGACAGGTCTTGCAATTCCCCTTCGCAATACAAGTACCGGTCAAATACTGGATGGAGCATTACCAAACCAGTCTATTTCGTATAATTTACTTCAAACACAGAAGCACACATACACTGTTGCCTTGGTACCATTCAATAAGCTTTCGGATAACCTAGTGAGTTAGAAAGTTTCAAGCTGGGGTATCACTGTTGGCAACATTAGAATTGTGGGTTAGAGAAATTTTAATCGCTGGAAACTGCCAGTCCTGTGTCACGTAAGGTCCTGAACTAAATCTTAAGGGAAACAGTCTACTTCCCGAAGATAGTTTCTGTAGTACAATATTCAATACATTAATTAATGCAAGTTGCTATCCTGGGACGCTTAGTGCAATCAGACTCTCTAGTGAGAAATGTGGTGGCTCTGAAAAGAGCCTTTGGGGAAAAACACGCCAGAGAAAACTTAAGCCCTCTCCCCGCGGATGCGGCGAGCCAGCTGGATGTCCTTGGGCAT
>JABTXL010021127.1:256280-314469 GCA_025134845.1 Neodon shergylaensis | reverse complement strand
AAAAAAAAAAACCTTCATTCCACTCTTGCAGACCCAGGGTCCACAATATTGAAACAGGCTTCATCTGGGGAGCTATGTAACAAATTATTAAATAATCCCATCAGGAGTCTATAGCTTCTGAAGTTCAATGATCCACGGAGGGGACGGGCAGAAGTGAGAGGGTGGCGGATCAGTGCTATCTGGCAACACAGAGTGAATATTTAGATATAATTACTGCTTGGGGCTTTCTTCTGGTTACTATTACATGTCAATCCAAAACTTGATGATTTAAATCCAGCATGTATCATAACCCTGGATTTTCTTGTATCATAATTCTGGACAACTTTGTATCATAATCCCGGATTCTGGGGTCAGTGATTAGGACAGAACACAGCTGGAACCTGGGAGATTTGCAGACTCCGGTGGAAAGAGGCTTGAGATTCGCCCACGCACATCTGGCGACTGGTGTTGACAGTGTACTCCGACGCTCAGAAGGACAACCCACCATCTGCCATCTGATAGCTCACATTTGGAAAAATGAGTTCCCAGGACATCCAGTTTGCAGGTGTGAAGCTTCATGTCAGAATAAAATGTCATGTGTCCTGCCCTGCATCTGAGGGGATGCCTCAGTGGAAGGCACAGGCGACCAAGGATTTCACTGCCGAACAGGATTCCCCAGAACACTTGACAAAACGTTCACCAATGATGGAAGGGCCCCGGGACCATTCCGCACAGCAGAATTGTCCTTGACACTGCAGGACTTCAGCCTCTTTGACCTTCTTGCATAAAATGTCAATTTTATGCTCCCGAGACACAAAACACCTGCCTCCAGAGGGCAGTAGAGAGCTTCATTGAAAATGACCTTTAACATCTGCAGTCAGCGGTATCTCAGGGATGTATTGTCAACACCTGCCTCCAGAGGGCAGTAGAGCTTCATTGAAAACGACACTTAACCTCTGCAGTCAGAGGTAACTCAGGGATGAGTTGTTTCCCCAGGAAAATCTCTCAGTAGGACAAGGAACCTGCTGGCCCCGGGGTGTAATGGTTAGTGGTCGAGCTTTGGATCCAGAGATCTGAGTTCATGTCTTGGTGGGATCATCTAGGTTTTCATTATTGAGTAATGTTATTTCTGGAAACTTACTTACCCCCTACACCCGCCCACCACACACTTTCACAAGCAGCGTTAGTTTTATCTGTCCGTAGAAATGCGAGCTTACACGTCCAAGCAGGTCCACAGTCAGAAATAAATACTGCAGGGAGCCTCCTCAATTGCTGGAAACCTTGCTTTGGTGCTGAGTGAGGAAGGGCACATTCCCGGTGTCTCCTTGTTCCTGGAAAAGAATATTCATGTGCATTTTAAAGAAATGCCTATTTTCTCCGCTGTTATGATTGTTCGTCACTTTAAGAGACAAGCCACGCCCACTCCCTGCAGCCCCTCCCTCCCCGCAGCTGAAGATCGCCATGAATGTGCCACAACCCAAAACCACAAACTTATTTAAAACTTAATGAGATCTCTTTGTTTTTTTATAAGCTTATTGCAGGGCTGCATGGTTCCGTAGTGGAACTCTGTAGACTGCAGCATCCTGATACAATGTCAAAGACTGGACCCAGCTGACAGGTCTTTCCCCGAGTTTGTTTTAATCGTCGTTCTCATCGAGAACTCCTTCCATTCCCCAAATATTAACTCTGGCCTCCCAGTCTTTCTCACTGGGATCTGTACCGGTTTCCCTTTATCTGGGCTTGGGTATCCATCCCATCTGTTTCCCCTTCTCACACTGCCTCAAAGTCTAATTCTTGTCTCTTAGCTCATCTTTTCCCTGAGTGGCTCGCAGCAGGAGGTCAAGACCACCTCTGGATGTATATGATTTTGCCTGTCTGCTTTGATCACCCGAGAACCTAAGATTGCTTATGTATGTCTGTTTGGTTGGAAGGCATTCTGCTTCTTTCTTCCCAGTTTCCTTTGCCCCTTGCCTTCGCCTCTCCGCAAGTGCAGGTCCACTCACAGAACACATGTTGAAAGATCTCCACAGCTAGGAAGATCTCCCTGCAGGTGAATTCCAACCATGACTGTGTCAAAGGTGGAACTGAGGCTCTATACTTTCCTAGTTTTGTTTAAACACTCACCTGTGGGTAGAAAGGCTCCTCTCAGCCCCCACAACCCGACCCCCGCCCCCTTGCCCCAACTCCCATTCTTGGGCACCTTCCTGGAAGTCCACTCTTCGCTGTAGAAGGCTCTACCCTGGCAGGAGCCAAACCTCTGAAAGACACTAACCATCTGTGATTAAAGTGAAGTTTGTGGGGGGGTGTTTGTGGTTTTTAGCCGTGCACCCAGTCAGCAAGGGCGGAGGACACCTGTTTCCTTCTTCGAGGTACAGGACAGGGCCTCTGAACTAGCTCTTCCCCTTCTGGTCAGTAAGTTTCCCTGTGTGCTCGCTCTCAGCAGGAGTTTGAGGGTGGTCCTGGAGACAGCAGCAGTACACACTCTGAGGACCCCAGAAAGGCTGCTGAGGTCCCAGACGCCAGATCCAGCGGTGGTACACTTTTGATCACCTACCCCGCAGCATCAAGGCTTTGAATTGAATTAGTGTGTTCCCTCTGGCTGGTTACGTCCAAAGAAGGGTTCAGAGCTTTTCCCATGAGTCTGAATCCCACCCGTCTTTTCTTAAAGATCTTTTCCTTTGTCTCCAACAGGGCTTAACAGTTGCCTTGAAGGAAAAACCCAAACGGAACCCAGCTGATTTCAGTTTCATTTGTTTGCTGAGGAGCGCGTTATCCACTAGAGGTGGCAAAATGCTGGGAGCTTGCCTCAGTGACCTGGGAGGCCAGGCCGTCCCTAAATCAGGGCAATTCAGTATCTGTTCAAGCCCCTGTCGCTAGACAGGCATCTACACCACCTCAGCTTCTCAGAGCAAAGCTGGTCAAATGCTGGGGGACATGCTGAAAGGCGGACTTCAGACAACGCAACTGGCCTCTCTAAATGCCTGCCTTAACTGAAGACCAGCCCACCGCAACAAGCGCCGATTCAGAACCAGTATCCAATAGCCCCTAGAAAGCACGATTGCTTCTTCCCCTATAAACAGTTACCCTAGTTAAAGGGATATAGGTCCCTCTGAGGAAGGATGGGAGAAAGGCTAGCAGTAAAACTGTCATTAGATATTTTAGCAAGAGCCCATCAGGGAGACCCAGCATTTTCTTCGTTTAGGGAATTCTGGGTCTGCAAACTGCGGAGAACCGGAGCTTATTTCTGTAAAAAAGGCTCAGCTAGTCCTCTTAGAATGTTAAAAACTCAGGCAAGCCAATAATGGCGGCTAGGTATCCCTCACTTTGGAAACCTGTGGGAGGCCTGTGGTTGAAAATCATGCCTGTGGCAAAACGTGAAGATGGAGCCGCTATGTCCGATGCTTGAGAGCTGGGGACGAGCTGGATCGGAAGCGAGACCAGCCCGAGCTACGGGGGAGGGGTTGTTGCAAAATAAGTAAATAAACACAAAATAACACTCTTATTTATGGGTTAGGTGTGCTTCAAAATTACTAGAGGGCACACGAACGCATAATAACCACACCTAGCCCTACTGGGAGTGGGGTTCGAACCCACGCAGGCATTCGCCCATTGGATCTTAAGTCCAACGCCTTAACCACTCGGCCATCCCAGTGCCAAGGTAACCTTCAGCTAAACATATTTCTCTACTAAAATCGATACACCTGTGTTAAATTGTTTTTCCTGTAGATTTTTGTTGGAACAGGATGACTGACGGCGAATTTTTTTACTGTGCCTTAAGAAATCGCTCATCCTCCTCTAGAAATTATGAAGCCATCCACACCCCTACCACTTCGCTCTAATGAACTTATCTTTGTCATCTGATTAGTGAGAAACAAAACCAATACGAAGTAAAAAAGTGCATATCGATATAAGCTAGATAACTTACGGCAGTTGTGACCCAGCCCACAGAAGAAGCAAGAGGTGACTGCCTCGCTAAATAAGGTACCGAGCCACAAGGCTAACATAGACAAGAATAATGGGCTAATATAAGTTATATGAATTAATAAAAAGTCTAAGCTACTAGGCCAATCAGTAGCAAAAAAAAAAAAAAGATAGACAACTCACAAAACTTACAATTAGCACATTGGAGTCAATAGCATATTTGCAATTTACAGACTAGCAGCTCAATTCCTAGCAAGAGCTGACAACATTTCAATTCTAGTTTAATACCAACCAGACAATGTCTCATCCCAAAAGCTGTCCGTCGTGGAAGGCAGGCCCTCTTCTGTATGTGTTGGGGGGATGGGGAGAGGGGGTTACTGCTTCTGTTCTATTCGACTCTGCAATTAATTGGATGAAACCCACTTCCATTCAGAAGGATCATCTCTTTGCCCTGCGTAAATGTTAAATTTGTCTAAGGAGGAAAAGCCATGGTGATGTTTGGCCAACTCTGTGGATATCTAGCTCATTGTCCTGCCAAGAAGACATGTAATACTAACATACAAGAGTTTGCTGAAGAAAAAAAAACACAACATTTAAAAATAAGAAGAGGGCTGGAGAGATGCTTACTGATGCTCTTGGTCCCACATTTAATTCCCAGACCCCACATGGTGACACATACTGTCACTGCAGTCTCTGGGGACATGATGCCCTCTTTTGACCATTTGAGCTCTTGCAGCACATGGTTCACATACGGACACCGAGAAACACAGACATACAAAAGTAAAAATAAAACAGATATTGTAAAAAAGAAAAGCCAGTGGTGGCTCATGCCAGCAGCATTGGGGACATTGAGGCAGGACTTCAAGGCTACACAGCAAAACCCTGCTACCCCCTCCACAAAGGGGGAAAAATCTAGACGGAGGAGGAAGATATATATTTTCCTAATACAAGGCAAGAAAGCAATGTAATTTTGTTCATGTTTTCAATTAGTTTTGCACTCGAAATCCATTCCCATGGTTCAGCAGTGCAGCGTTTGTCCCTTCTTTCATCTCCTCAGTTTTCCTTACCACGCTTTCCCTTGCTTTGGTTGGGGAAGGTGGTGTTTAGTTTTGTTTAGTTTTAAGGCAGGGTCTTGTTAGATACTCCAGGCTGGCCTCTAACTCTCAGCAATCCTCCTGCCTTGGCCTCTCATGTGTTGGAATTCCAGGCATGCAGCATCATATTTGGCTCGCCCTCAACCCTCTGTACCGGGTATTATATGACTGGCCTCAGGAAAGCTAATCAAGAGCACACGCAGGTGGATCTCTGTGAGTCTGAGGCTGGTCTACAAGGGCTAGTTCCAGGACAAGCTCTAAAATAATAAATAAACAAACAAACAAATAAATAAATAAATAAATAAATAAATAAATAAATAAATAAATAGCTAGAGAAACCCTGTCTCGAAAAACCAATTAAAAAAAAAAAAGAAAAGACACACACACATAGGATAATCTGCCAGCTGAGCTGCATCCTAAACCAAGAAGAAACTCGGGGGAAGAAAGAAATTTTGTCCTATTCTAACATAACAGTTCCAGGGCAGAACTCAAGAGCTCCTTACTTGGGAGAGGCTCCTACTAACCCATAGCCCACAGTGAGTGTTGTTAATGGGTAGATAAAAGCAATTTCAGTTCCAGCGTATTCATTTGGAGTCTGTATGTTTGGCTGTGAAGCAGAAGTCCTCTGAAGATGGTCACCCCTGGTGACAAAGATGACCGTGCCTTTTGTCTCTGCTTTTCAGTTTTCTGTTTGAGACAAGGCCTCCGGTAGCTCAGGCAGCCTGACTTTCTAACTCTCTGCCTTCACCGGCCTTGTGCTGGGATTGCAGGCATTTGCCCCGGTGCTGGGTTCTATGTGGTGCTAGGGATGGAGCTTCTTGCAAGTCTTCTACCAACTGAACTTGTAGCCCGGGCTGTCCTTAAGCTCACAATGGTCCTCCTATCTCAGCGTCTCAAAAGCTGACATCACAGGCCTGAGCCACCATGACTGGTTTATGTTATTGTCTTCATTGAGCTCCCAGACTCCAAATTACTAGCCCTTCTTCCAATATCTGTATCAGGTACCTCCCTGCTGGGAAGTCCCCTAGCATCTCTGGATTGACTCAAAAGGTAATCCTTAGAATATCTCCAAAGATGTTCCTCTTCGTGGTCTCCATCAGCCATTCTAATTTGTCTATCCCTCCCCAAAGCCTAGCCACTTTGCTAGAAAGTTGATACCATGTTTCCAAAATCCTACCAAGGTAAAGTTTTCCCAGACTGCTCCATGTCAAAGTTTCTGTATCATCCAGCATCCTTAACTCATTCAGCAGATAAATATCTTCAATACAGTCTATGTTGCTACAATGAATGCATTTTTCTAAGTATCTGATGCCTATCACCATAGGAGTGTGTCTTCTAATGAGGTTACCCAGTGTCTGGAGCTGGTTCAGGCCTATCTGATAATCCATCATCCCAGGGAAATTTATCCTCTCAGACTCAAATATTTGGGTTTTTTTTTCCTATGATAAAACACCATGACTAAAAGCAACTTGGGGGAGGAAAGGGTTTGTTCTCATCATGGTTGAGGAAAGCCAGATCTGCAACTAAAAGAAAAACCCATAGAGGAATTCTGTTTTCTGGCTTACTTCAATTCTTCATACTCAGCCAACTTTCTTACAGACTAGGGCCACCTGGTCACCGGGACCTCAATATTTGGAGCTGTTAAGGAGGATAGTGTTTTAGAACCACGAAGAACAGACCTAGCAAGGTCGAGGTCCAGTGGAAGTGAGGAAAGGCCAGGTGCCCATAATTAGGGCTCTGAAGGACTTACAAACTTAAATAAGTCAGGCAGAAATTGCAGCTTATAAAGGACCGAGAAAGAGTTTAGGATTAGCAGTTGCTAGGATACCCAAGGGCCACTGATCAAAAGCACAAAAGTGGTGAAAAAAACAAGATGTCTCCAAACAAATTTCAGACAAACTATTAGAAAGAAGTGCAGGAAGATTTTAGAACCAAATGTTATTTGCAAAATCTGCAGTTTGTGCTGGCCCGTACGGGGATCGAACCCGCGACCTTGGCGTTATTAGCACCACGCTCTAACCAACTGAGCTAACCGGCCACTGCGAAGGACTCTTACTTCTTTCTTACCTACAAAGATCTCAAATAGTATCTTTTTTTTTTTTTCCTTGATGCCTGGGGATCAGAATAAGTAATCGTACTGATTTATTTTGCTCCAGATTTGGCCTCAAGGAGTCCTGTATCATCCAAAGAAACGCTTGGGATCCTTTGTTTTTGCTTTCCCTTAAACCAGATAAACCGAGTCTGCTAACGGGTTTTCTTCCCTGTGCTTCGCCTGCAGCGCCTACAGATGCGAGTCACACCCGCAAGCACACACCCTCATATGCGGTTCCGAGGCAGCGATATTTGAAACGAGATTTCCTTTGACTTCAGCCTTTGTCAACGGGAGGTCGTTGCTTTAGTCCAGATTTTTGAAGCAATCATTTAAGGGAAAGTTCTCTTTTGGTTGTGACTGGTGTTTCTGATCTTTTTCATTTCCAAGCCAATTTCCAGGGTTGTTGAACCTTACTAATGTATGGCATCCTATTCAAATAATACATAACTACATGACTTCTCAGCTCTGGCTCCGTGGCTTAGCCGGTTAAAGCGCCTGTCTAGTAAACAGGAGATCCTGGGTTCAAATCCCAGCGGGGCCTCTTTCCTCCTTTTTCTTTGGATCTTTATTAATCCCACCGAATATTCTCGCTGATTGACTTGTGGTCAATCACATCCTATGAAGTGGAGCACAATCCAGCCTTTTAAACTCTTCTGAGAAACTGAACAACCTCGCATTGGAAGATGGAGATGTGAAATGGAGCAATTCAGGAAAAGCTTTCGAGTAATTCCTGAGGACAGGACAGAGTTTTGTTTCTGAGATCATGGGACTAGAGATGCATAGTCGGTCTAGACTAGCTGAAGCTTGTTCCTTTTCACTACACGCTGTTTGAGAAGTAATGATAATTTATGAACTTTAAACACGTGGGGAGTGATGACGCACGCCTGCAATTCTAGTATTTCGGACTTTGAAAGCGAAAGGTCCGGTTTCTGATACATAACACGGCCTTACTTTTTCTTTCTTTCTTTTTTTAAATGATAATTAGTAACAAAACATAAGTATTTAACACCTGACAACTGATTATAGGTAATTGAAAAAAATCATTATGAACTTGATGTCTTTAGATTTTTTTCATAGAATAACTGAAAAAGACACCGAACCCTGAAAAATTAAGACATCCATGTTTTATTTTCTGTTTCTTTTCCTACTTTTTATATTCTAAGGTATATTTTCAGATTATGTTAGACTCTGTAAAAGCCTAATCTCCCTTCCTTAATAAGGTTCATAGAATTCTATAAGCAGAGAATTGGATTTCATGAAGGTTCTTCACCTGCCTGCCTGTAATGGTCTAATGAGTGACTAGTGGGGTTTTGTTTCTTTGTTTGCTTGCTTGCTTTTTCGAGCTGAGCATGTGTGACAGATTGACAGTGTAAAGGACCCCTTAGGTTGGAGACATACTTCAGGGACAGAAAGCTTGCGTGCTTGCCCAAGGCCCTGTGTTAGATTGCCCTTACTACAAAACTAAATAAAGTAAACATGAAAATAACCACACTGCAAAAAATGGTTTCCAAACACAGTGTTGTCCAGACTAGCTACAGCCCAGTGTTCTTTTGGTCTGCTATAGTGTTTTCTTTATAACTATAACTGTCTAACATGGAGGCCAAGTCTACAGTTCCACTTAAGGAACTCGGGCAGAGAGAATAAATACGAAGAAAAAAATCTGGGAAGAGAAGATCAAGGAATGAGAAAGAGGAGGAGAGGAAGACTTCAGGGGCCACCTAGGTACATGGCAGGCCACAGAGAAAGAAGTAAAGAAAGACATACAGAAATAGAGTAAAATAAAAGTTCAGAGGCGAAAGGTTAATGGGATAATTTAAATTAAGGGAAGCTGGTCAAGAAACAAGCCAAGCTAAGGCTGGGCATTCGTAAGAAATAATAAGCCTCTGTGTGTATTTATTTGAGATCTGGGTGGCAGCCACCCCAAAGAGTAAAGAGTAAAAAAAAAAACAACCAACTACATTACAACAATGCAACAACCAACCAACTGCCATTGTCACTTATAATCAATCACTCCTGACTTACAGCTGCAGTAACTTAGGAGTGATTGATTACACATTGATAATTACCCTGCCCAAGGTCAGAGAGATTGTAGAATTTGGAGCCCATGTTTGCATCAATGCGCATAAGCCAGATGGGACCTGGTAGTAAGAGGATGAAAGTGAATGAAGGTGACTACAAAGACACAGGCAGAGAAACCCAGAATCCAGAGACTCTAAGAAGGAAGCCAAGTCTAGTGTCAAGGGCCTGTAATATCAGATACTCAGGCGACTGAGGCAGAAGGATTCTAAATTCAAGGATACCCAGAGGGCTGGGGAAATAGTATAGTGGTAAGTGCTTTCCTATCATACAGGATACCCTAGGCAAGAATACAGGGACCAGAGTAACTAAAGTGAGCTCACATAAACATTGTGCGCCCCTGAAGGAAATAGGGAAGGCCTATTTCAAGATAAATTTCAAAATGTTTAGGCTATATAGTTATTGTGTGTTAATACTGCCTCTGGTTTACCACAGCAGTTACTTCCCAAAAATGTTACTTACAGATGGATTGAAAAAGTATTTGAGTCAGGTGGTGGTGGTGCAGATCTTTAATCTCAACACTCTGGAAGCAGAGAGAGGTGGTGACTGAGTTAGAGTCCAGGCTGGTCTACAGAGAAGATTCCAGGACACCCAGAGCTACACAGAGAAACCCTGTCTCAAAAAAACAAAAAGAAAAAAATATTGGGAATGTGGCAGTGTGTTCTACATATGTATACCACATTACGAGTCTATTGGAGATCCTAAGTGATTTCCTTTTGTGGCATTTGGAACAAAAGCAGTATATACTACTGAGGGAGGTTGTGTCCTGACATAAACAAGCTTTCACCTAGCAAGAGTTAAATATTTTACAACTGGAACTGGAGCAATGGCTCAGCCACAGAGAGTACCCAAGTTCAGTACCCAGGTTCAGTTCCCAGCATCCACATAGTAGCTCAAAACCACCCATAACTCCAGTTTCAGGGGAGCCAGCATTCTCTTCTAACTTCTGTTGGTTCTGCACACATATGGTGCATCACTATACTCATACACATAAAATAAATACTGTTTCATGAATTCTAATTGGTCTTAATAATAAAAACCCAGAGCCAGATATCAGAGTAAACACTGAAAGATGAGAGAGACAAAGGAGCAAGCTACAGCCAACTCTTACCTTCATGACTCCTCAGTCGAAAAAAGCTTCACTCCCGTCTCCTCCTGACTTATATCCCTCTCTTTGCCCAGTCATATCACTTCCTGTCTGTCTGCACAGATCTAGCTCTGCTCTCTGATCTTCAGGCAAGCTTTATTTGTTAGAGCACAAACAAAATACCACCACAAAATACATCTAATAAAAAGGAATTTTTAAAAATATATTTTACTATCATTTTAGCTTTTTTCCTTTTTTGTTTTTATTTTTTAATGTTTTTTGTTGTTGTTGTTTTAAGATTTGTTTATTTATTATGTATACAATGTTCCACCTGCATGTGTCCCTGCAGGCCAGAAGTTAGCACCAAATCTTATTAGAGATGGTTATAAGCCACTATGTGGTTGCTGGGAATTGAACTCAGGACTCTGGTAGAACAATCAATGCTCTTAACCGCTGAGCAATCTCTCCAGCCCCCCTTTTTTTTGTTTTTTAATAATTTTTTTTCATTTCAGTTCCTTAACACTTCTCCAGAAGAGGCATTAAGAAAGTCTAGCAGGCCAAGTGTGGTGGCGCATGCCTTTAGTCCCAAACACTAAGGAGGCAGAGGCAGGTGGATCTCTGAGTTTGAGGCCAGCCTGGTCTACAGAGTGAGTTCCACTACAGCTAGGACTGCACAGAAAAAGCCTATCTTGAAAAGCTGAAAAGAAAAAAGAAAAAACAGCCTAGCATATTTCACATCCAGTGAAATATAAACTCATTTCAAGAGTAGCTGGTGAGTATTTTTTTAATATTGAAGTATTAAATTTCTTAGTTCAGTGAAACTATAACAAATGCTAACATTATTACAGAAGAACAGAAAAAAAAATAGGATGAAGAAAAAAATCAATGTCCAGATCAAAGAGTTAAATATGGACATGAGCGACATGGACACCTACAAAAACTAAAAGTTCAAGACTGCTCCTAGGACGCAAGAAACTGCTGTGGGGTATCTTTCTGTACACTGTGAATATGTGTTGTTCCATTGGCTGATAAATAAAGCTGCTTTGGCCTTTGGTAAGGCAGGATAGAGTCAGGCGGGAAATCTAAGCCGAGACACAGGAGAGGAAGGGTGGAGTCTGGGCGATGCCAGTCAGCCACTGAGGAAGCAAGACATAAAGAAAATGAGATAATGCCGTGGTCACATGGCAGCACATAGATTAGGAGAAATTGGTTAGTTTAAGTTTTAAGAGCTAGTTAGCAAAAGCCTGAGCTAGCAGCCGAACATTTATAAGTAATATTAAGCCTCTGAGTGATTATTTGGAAATGTCTGTGGGACAGAGCAGGACAGAGAAGAGCATCCATCTACAAGAAACTCCTGAACTCCAAAAGCAACTGTCAAAGAAAAGGAAGAAGTGGGAAAGGATGGAAACGTCCCTGATGCCGACATTCCAGGAAAGGGGAGAGAAACAGCAGTGAGAACGCAGACTGCCTTCCTCCTGAAAACAAAGGGAAGGGCTCTGATGGATGGCATTAACAATAAAGCATGAAAATATCTGAAGAAAGCAGAAGTAAACTGGGCATGGTGGTATAGGCCTTTGATCCTAACACTCGGGAGTCAGAAGCAGGCAGATCTCTGTAAGTTCCAGGACAGTCAAGGCTGCCTCAATGAAAAACCAAGAGGTGTAGCATTAAGATTGGGATTAGACAATGCAAAAAATGTTTTGACTATTTTACAACCCCAGCTCTTTAAAGGAGATTTCTTATTTTTCTAGAAAGAGAATTCTTCTCCATAGAAGAAAAAGATAAAATAAAAAGTCGCTATCTCTTAAAAGAAAAGGGAAGCATAAGAAAAAACATTAAAAAGAGACAAAGTGAGAGAAAAGGTTACAGCATTGAGAATATTGTCCAAGTAAGTACCCTGTCATAAGCAAGCTTACAACATTCCAGGATTGCGGGACTTCAGGGACAGGGACTCATATAGACAAGACTGACCTCAAACTCGTAGAATATTAAAGGCTGGCCTTTAACTCCTAATTGTTCTGCCCCACCTCCCCAGTGCTATAACTGCAGGCACATGCCACCTGCCTATTAAGAGACCGTGTTTCCACAGCCACTAACTTCCCTCTATATCCTCCCATCCTCGCCACAAAAATGTGACCATTAATATTATGACAAATGTTTAAAATATATGTGTATTAATCTTATAAATCTTATACCTTAAGAAAAGCTGTTAAAGAGTCAATATAAAACAAAGGTTTTTGAGATTAGTAGCAATAAAATAGTCCTTACATTTTTGTTTTTCTTCTGACCCATATCAGGTGGCTCTTCTGACATAAGACAGAGATTGGGATTTCACTTTAATAAGTGTGCTTGGGTTTAGGGAAGGAGAGCCACACTCCAACTCCAAGCCAGCTTTAATCTTTGATTGAACTAGGCCTACAA
Source organism: Neodon shergylaensis (assembly GCA_025134845.1). Classification (NCBI taxonomy): domain Eukaryota; kingdom Metazoa; phylum Chordata; class Mammalia; order Rodentia; family Cricetidae; genus Neodon; species Neodon shergylaensis. Next base: position 301,799 of record JABTXL010021127.1, on the reverse strand, counting down.
AAAGACCATTTGTATCATATGTCTGTAGAGAACAACAGACACAAACATTTGGGAAGATTTATAAAATTTTATCCTGTTTGACAATGTGATATACCAATAAGACAATTTACTCTTTTTCTGAGACATTTTTTTCTGGATGATTTGTCCTTTTTCTTCAGATGTCTCATCTGTCCAGTGGTCTTCAGATTCCTTAGCTGGATGTCTTTGTTCTCCTGAAAAAGGAAACAAAACTCTTTCCCAACCCTAATTTTGGGGAGATTCTCTCTCTTTTGCCAAGTTATATCTCCTCAAATTAAAAACATTTTAGTTTTATAGCATTTGTTAGTTTTATAGGTTACTTTAGTCTAAACAGCAATGCTATTTGATGAAATATCATCTCTTCTAAAAAAAATCTCTTGTTCAAATCAAATCCTTCTCAATTTTGATGGTATCCATAGTTTTTCTTCTCCCATGAAAACAAAATCAAAACCTCTTCCCCAACATGTTATCCAATGCTTCTCGACAGCTGTTGTTCCTTTCTCATTAGCATTTAGAAAACTCAAAGTTAATAAAGCATTATGCAATCTATTTCTGGGAGTATTTATCATTCCTTTCTGTTTATTTAAAATATTCTTTAGACTTTGATTTGATCTTTCTATAACTGCCTGCCCTATAGGATTGTGTGGAATACCTAAAATATGCTTTATATTATAATAAGCAAAAAACTATTTCATTTTCTTTGAGACATATGCTGGAGAATCATCTGTCTTTATTTGTACAGATACACCCATGATGGCCATAACTTCTAGCAAATGTGTGATTACTGAATCAGCCTTTTCCAAACACAAAGCAGATGCCCATTGAAAACCTGAATAGGTATCAATGGTGTGGTATACATATTTTAGCTTTCCAAATTCTACAATGGAACATGTCCATCTTCCAGATTTTATTTCTTTGAGTACCGTTTGGGTTACTTCCTGCAGGTAGTGGTGTTTGGTTGTATAAAGAACAAGTAGGACATTTCCTTATAATTTTATTGGCTTATTGCCACATGATGAAGTCTTTTTTTTAAAAAAAAACCTTTGCTATTGACATGATGATTTTTATGAAATTCTGAGGCCTTCAGCACATTTCAAATCAATGATTGATTAATTTTTGTATTACTTTGTGCTAGAAGACCTGGCAGACCCATATGGGATCAGATCTATGTTATGTATATGGGATACTGCCTATTCCTGATTATATCATATAACTCAATAAAATAATAACATCAATTCTGTATCATCTGGTATAAATTTAGTGGTTTCAATATGGAAGACAACTCTTTCTCCATATTGCAAATCAGCAACTATATTGAGAGTTTCTTTAAAATCCTTAGTACCATGAGAATAACATATAATTCTGATTTTTGGATAGAATCATAAGGGCTTTGATACACTTTACTTAAATTTTCTGATTTGTAACCTGCTTTCCTGATTTATTTGCATCAGTATCAAATATAGGGGCTCCAGTTATTGGAGTGTCCCGCACAATGTGAGGCAGTATTTAGTTAGTTCTCTTTATAAGTTGAATTCTCTTGCTTTGGGGATAGTTGTTGTTAATCTCTCCCAAAAAATTACTACAACCTCTTTGCCAGGTTTCACTTTCTTCCCATAATTTGTCATTTTCATTATTATTAAAAGATACTATAATTTCTGCTGAGTCTATTCCTGCTAATTAAAAAGTCTCAATTTTCCTTTCAGAATTAACTCAGAGACTTTTTCCATATAAGTTTTTAATTTATTACTCAGTTTTTGTGGTAAAAAGATCCATTCTCCATTCTAAGTTAGTATCTTCCCTCTGCATTAAATTTCCTATAGGGAATAGTTGGAGGATAATATGACCAGAATTCAGTTAAGATTCGGATCCACATGATCCACATGTGCATTTTGTAATTTCTCTTAAAGTCAATTCTCTCTCAGCTTCATCTGATAATTCCCTGGGACTATCTAAGTCCTTGTCACCATCTAAGGTTTTATTTAAATTAATCAGTTCATCAGTTTTTATCCCAATAGTGGGCCATAACTGAGAAATGTCTCCTAGCAATCTTTGGAAAACATTAATAGTCTGCAATCAATCGCTCCTAATTTGTACCTTTTGGGGTCTAATTTTTTGTTAAACTTTTTTATAGCCTAAATAATTAATAGAATCTCCTCTTTGTATTTTTTTCAGGAGCAATTTCTAATCAACAAGAAAAATTTTTCTTTACTTCTTCAATCCCTCTTTCTAAAGTATCTACATTTGAATCCGATAGCACAATGTTGTCCATGTAATGGTAAACTATAGATTCAGGAAATTGTTTACATATCATTTCCAGTAGCTGACTTACAAAATATTGGCATATGATAAGTCTATTTAACATTCCCCATGAAAGAATCTTCCTTTGATATCTTTTAGCAGACTTGTAATTATTATAAGTAGACACTGTAAAGGCAAATTTTTCTTTTTCTTGTAAAGGTATAGTGAAGAAACAATCTTTTAAATCAATAATTATAAGAGGTCATCCTTTAGACAATAGACAAGTCAAAGGAATGCCAGACTGTAGGGAGCCCATTAGCTGAATCACCTTGTTAACAGCTCTTAGATCTGTTATCATTCTCCATCTTCCAGATTTATTTTTAACAAATACAGGAGAATTCTAATGGCTGATTGATTCTTCAATATGCAGAACATCTAGTTGCTCCTGTACCCACCGTTCTAAAGCCTACAGTTTCTCTATTGTTAAAGGCCATTGCTTAACCCATATGGACTTGTCTGTCAACCATTTTAAAGGTGGGGTTGTTGGTGCCTTTGAAATATCAGCAATTGTTTTGGTCTGTTCTTGTACAATCTGAATGGTCAGTGGCTGTCCTTTATAATATCTTGTAATATTTTTCCCAGAAATATATGTTTATTTATGGTTTGTTTCTAAGATTGAGAGAATGTTAATCTTAGTATTCCATTGCTGTAACAAATCATGTCTGTCCCCACAAATTCATTGCTATGTTAGCCACATATGGTTTTAATATTCCTCTCTGTCCTTCTGGCCCTATTCATTCAATCCATCCCACGCTCTGTTTTACCCAAAATAAAGTTCTGATTCCTAAAAACTGAACATTTACACCCTGAAGAGGCCAAATTGGATGGCAAGACTCTGATGAAATTGTTACATCCACACCTCTGTCATTCAGAACTTCAATGATGATGTCAATTATTTGTATTTTTAATTTTGGTCTTTGTTCATTCATAGAAGTTTGCCAAAATACTTGCTTTATGGTTTCTCCTGCAATTTTTGTTCTCTCTTCTTCAGTTGTTCTACTACACAGAGCAGTAGGTTCCTTACAAAAGGCACTAGGTTCTTTAATTGCTTTGGGAAGGAGTTTCTTCTACAATGGCACAAAATAACTGAACCAGATTTGGCATAGGGACCTGCAAGAGGCCCCTCATGGAGTTTTCTGATGGCAAAGGATTACCATGAATATTCCTCACTGACCTGCATTCATTAGTCCAATGCCTACCTTTGCCATACCTTTCACATAATCCAGAAAGGAATGGCATCCTGAATGAATTATTAAAAAAAAAACACATTGTTTCTAGGAACATCGTGTCTATAATCCTTTTTCAGATGATGTTGTTTGGCACAATTATAACATTTGATATTTTGATATTTTCTCAAACCTCTGGAAATCACCTCTCCCATCCATGCATCATCATGGTCATGAGATTCAATATTAATTGTATCTCAGGTCCATTCCTCCAAAGGTGCTGATCTTGTCTTTAGCAGCCTAATAATCCTTTTGCATAGAGAACTGGCATTTTAAAAAGCCAGATATTCAATTATTATTTGTCTAGCTTCTGAATTTGGTATCATTCTATTTACTGTTGAAGTCAGTCTTTGTAAGAAATACATTAAGGCTTCCCTTGGACTCTGAATAACTTTAGTAAATGACTCAATTTTCTTTCCTATTTCTCCAATTCTGTCCCAAGCATTCAAAGCTGCTGCACAGCATAAATCCAGGGTGTGGACATATACAGCTTGCCTTTCTATAGTAGCATATTCTCCTTCTCCAAGAATTTGATCTTGGGAGATTTCCCTACCTCTAGTTTTACTCCATTGTTTAATAATCTTAGCCTCTTCTATGAACCAGGGAGGTACACCATTGTAACTGTGGACCACTCTCTAAAACACTTTTAACCAAACTTATCAAGTCCTTAGCAATAATTCTATTATAAACTGATCATGAGTTTAACATTTGCTTCACAAAAGGTGAATGCATGCAAATATGAGACCATTGCTTCCTTACATCTCCTTAAATCTAACATTGGCACAGGAGTTCAGTTAGATGCAACAAAGCCTCTGCCACTTGATAATTCCTGTAAGGTTACTGGATGTAGTAAGGTTGGCCGTTTGAAAACCTTAGGCTGTTGCTCTTTATTCTTATAATGCAATGTTGAAATTGGCTCTCCATTAAATTCTCCTGTCTGGATTTGAATATCTCTGTGATCTGTTTTATTAGATTCTTCTAAGGCCTGTATTTTAGCACTCAGATTAACCAATTTTTTTAGTGATAAGACAAAAATGATAAAGCTAATACTGTTTACAGTTGACATTACATAAATCCCATCTAAATTAGATATCCTCTAATTTAGTCATTCCATTTTCAAACTGTCTTGCATATTATCATACAAAGACTCAAAACCCTCCATTATAATGGTTTTTTCCCATTGTTTTAATGTGGGAAAAAAACTCTCTTTTAACTAATTCCTCCCTTTAAGAATTCCCAATTGTCTTGCCAAATCTACTGACGATATCGATGAAGATGTGAGGCAGATTGCTGCTGTGTAGAACAGTAAAAGCCTGACTGGATTTCAAGGCAGCTACCTAGTTTGGCAGCAGCCCAAGAAGGGGGTTCAGGGAGAGCCCACAACTGACAGGGGAGAGGGTAGAGGGAGAGAGAGATAGAGAGAGGATTGTTTGAAAAATACATGGGGGATTGTTTGGGAAAAGCACATGTGTTGGGGGGCTGCAGAATGCTACAACAGAAAAATTCCCAAGTTTCTCAGAGGCTTGGGGAAAAAAGAAAAGAAAGCCTAGCCACATGGGCTGGAGCTCCATGTGCAGCTCCAGCCTGTGTCGGTGGCTTTTTTGTGAGTTTTGTACCCCAAACGTTGGGCACCAAATGTAGCACAAATGATAAAAACCCAGAGACAGATATTAGGGTTCAAGCTGAAGATCAGAAAAGCAAAACAGCCACACCACTAGAGAAGTCTTTTCTCTACCAAGTCTGGATGACTGCAAACTGAGCCCTGTATCCTCCTGTTTTATATTCCCCTTTGTTGCTGGGATTAAAGACATGTGACTCTCTAGTACTGTGATTAAAGGTGCAAACCACCACCACCTGGATCTGTTTCTGCATTGATCTTGTGTATCCTAGGGTGGCCTTGAACTCACAGAGCTCCCTCTGCCTCTGTCTCCCAAATCCTGGGATTAAAGTGTGTGATACCTCTGCATGACCTCTAGTGGCATCATTTTACCCTCTGATCTTCAGGCAAGCTTTATTTATTAAAATTTCACTATACAGAGGAGTTCTGCTATGCTAGAAGGTGTGCGGAGTCAGGTGCTTGCTGTAGGAGAGAGTGTACTCTAAGGAGTGACTGTCAAGTGGAACTGAGTCTCATCTCTAGCTCACACTGCAGAGCAAATGGTATATGTTCATTTTTAAATGAATAAGTCTTAAAAAAAATGAATAAGTCTTCCTACGTTAGGTTGGTAATGACTGGATGGTTAAGGCATAGGACTTTGAGTCCAAAGGGGCTCCCCATGCAGGTTCAGCTTCAAATTCTTCTTACAGCTACATTTTCCTGTTTGATTTCTGCAAAATATTCAATGGTCTGGTGGTGGGATGAGCACCCTACCCTGACAAACCCTTTACAACCTGAAATCATCCAGGGAGCACCCAGAAGTTGAATTCTATTTTATATTTAAGTGTCCTTAGTTATTTCTTTGCGTTGTAATACCACTTTACAATGCATTTATCCATGGTGATTAATTATACTTTTAACGTGTTTGGACACAAGGGAAAGATTAGCTAAACTAAAGAAACAGCTCAAAACTGGACACAGAAAAGAGTATAAGCCCAAATCTGAAGAAATTAATCTCTTTATAGCATAACTAATATCTCAGAGATAAAAGTGGTTTTTATGAAAATAGGAAGGGACTGCCCCCAGGGTGGAAGAGGTCTAAAAAGAAGGAAACACAAAATATGGCATATTTTATTTCATATGCAGAATCTATATGTAAATGTCCATAAATGTGTGCATGTTAGTGCATCAAAGCAGGAAGCCTCTCTCTGAGGAAGGACATCATTGAAGGAGAAAGAATAACAATGGGCAAGGTACAATGATAAGTGTTTTTAAAAAGTCATTATTTTATAAGTTAACAAATTAATTTTAAAAATTATAATTGATCCTTGCTTCCAATAGAGAATTTTGTGTGGAAATATATAGGCAAATAAATGATGATCTCTTAATTGCATGTTGGGCTCCCACCCTGTAACCCTGATATGGCTCTGATTGTGTTAGTGCCTAGATATATAATCAATCATTTTTTCTAGTTGCTAAGTACAGCAAAGTCCTGGACTGACACTTAAAGGAACTTGGGGTGCAGGTCAGTTGCGCGATGAATAGGATTTCTGACTTCGAATCGGGAGATTCCTGGCTGGGCTTCTAGCTGCTTCTGTTAGCTTGTTTGTTTCTTTTCTGCATGCTTTCATTCAAATTCATGTAGAAACAATTCGTAGTATTCAAGCGCCTAAACATCCATTATCTGTCAAGTTGTTTTCTGTGTCTGGAAGCTACTTCCGAACCAGTTAAGCAAACTTATTCTGAGAACCTTTCTTTCTGATTTCTAGCTCTTCCTAATTCAAGGAGTCAGAAGAAATGCTTTACAACCAAAGAAAGGCGTGAAAGCAGAAAACGACAAAGACAGGGGCGGGTTCGGGGAGTAAGATAGTAACAAAAGGTGTAGAATCTGAAAAGAATTTGGAGGGAGGAAGAGAATCGGCAAGGGAGGGAACCCGTGAGAGCAAGTGGGAGAATTATATCAAAGTATAATGATATCTGTATGAAAATGTCACAAGAAAACTTACTTCATTGCATACTAACTTAAAAACAATACAAATTACGTTAAATAAACACCCTAAAGGAGCGGCCGGGTAGCGGGTCAGAAATGCCAGCGTTCGGGAGGAAGAGGCAGAGCGACCGCTAGTTTCAAGGCGCGATCTCAACAACCAAGTAAGCTAAATAGAGATCTCTTTCCTATCTGGCTTCACCAATACTTTTTCCTACCAGAAAGAGCGCTCACTTATGGAGTCGGTCACTCCTTCCCCGCACAACTCTAGAAATGCCCCCTGCGAAAACTAAGGGGACATCTCCCTGGGGATTGCTGATACAAACCGGGCTGTGAGGTCGCGGGACACTGGCGGTTTGGCCTCAGTGGAGCCAGCTAAACTCGGTTTGGCCACCGACCTGGTCAACCGAGCAGTTCCGCATCCTTGACCCTCAGCTCCGCGATGTTTACATAGAGATGGGCACAGGCTAAACACAAGAGCTACCCGGGGGGGGGGGGGGGGGGGGGGGGGGGGACAAGGCGAAGAAGCGCGAAAAGCAAGCCTCAGAATGCGCACCTAAATAGAGACTTTTTTTTCTGCTTCAGGCGGAATGGAGAAAGATGCTGGAGGCTGAGGTCAAATGGGAGGAATTTTCTGAAGTTATGCCAAGAGCATTTTAGTTTGTGGATGGACTTCCTATCTTCCCTCTCACACAGAGCTTGGAGATTACTCATGTCCCAGAGATTATGCGAAGGAAGCTAAGAGCTGCCTCCAGGTGACAGTGCCTGTGGCTCCGTGTTCCGGTCACTGCTCAGGTGCAGACTAGGGAACATAAAGATCTCTTAGTGGGCCCAGCGCTAAGAACCAACATGAAAGCGGCCATTCGCACCTCACAATGCAGTCGAGAGCAGATATTAATTAACTCTTGGAGTGTCTGGCTAGATGAGGCTGTGCAAGCGACACCTAACACCAGAGAAAGAGCCGGGCACAGGAGAGTCCTAGGCTGCTGCAGCAAGGAACCCTTGATTCTGCACCTCGGCTGGGTCTTTGTACAGCAAACGCATCGCTGAGTGTGAGGTTCAGCGGCCTCTGCTGTCCAGAGGACCCCACAGGACCCTGCAGACCACATCAACCCTACCCGCTGTCTAGAGCTACCAAGATCCTTTCCGAGAGCTGCCTGGAAGCTCACCTGGGCGGGTGAGTTACCCCAGCAAAAATGAGAAAGGTAAGTCCGGCTGAGAGGCTGAGTCAGGAGGATCAAAGACAAACTTTGCTTTGGATACCCAGCCAGTTCAAGACCAGTCCTAGCTAAGTGAGACCCTGTCTTAAAAATTAAAAGTAAAGTTTAAAATACATACGAGAGAGAATTTTGTACCTTCTCCTAATTCCCTCTAAGATTAACACCAGGATTTCGTACGTAGCTCAATCTAGGTAGGCTTCAAGCTACCTGTTGGTCTCCTTCGACAAATGTTAAACTTTGGATTATGGGCTGCGGGAATCCTGAAACCTCAGATGTGAGAGGATTCAAAAGTTCCTCACACTGGCCCGTACGGGGATCGAACCCGCGACCTTGGCGTTATTAGCACCACGCTCTAACCAACTGAGCTAACCGGCCATGTGACTCTTTGGGAGGAAAATTACATGAGGAGGTTTTGCATCTGTGCGATTTTAAAACAAAAAACATATTTTTCAAAGAAACTTTTTAAAGTTATATTCGTATATTTAAGCAAGAGAATTTGGGATACTTCAGCATCAAATTCGAACCAAAAGTTTTAACAGTTGATGCTCTGTTCCTGAAAAGGTGCTCAGGACCCGATGTTTCACTCTCGAAGCCTACCAGTCACTGGACTGCAAATTGAAAACTCAATCATTTGTTACTAAGTTGGTTCAAAGCAAATACTCAGTGCTACGTGGGGCTGAGGAATGGATTCTCTAAAGAATCACACACTTTAGCGTCTAGGTAGAAAACCGGATGTGGCTTCCATCTCGGTACGAGGAGGCCCAGGGAACCATGGTGGTGCTAGAGACGGAACTCAGAACCTAGCATATGGGGCCACTACACTCCCTTCCCTGAATCTTATACATGCATTTAATAGTACCTACTTTCACACGAATAGGGCACTGGATTTTTTCCTTCTTATTTTCTTTCGGGGAATTACTGGAAACTGGGGAAGAATTTAGCTTCGTGGACGTAGGAAGATTTTCAAAAAGCCTTTATCCATTATAGCAGTAAAATTACAAAACCCGTTATCATATAATGGGGTCAGTCGTTCAGTCTTACCAAAATAACAATGTTAAACACAACTTGTTTGTGAAAAACAAGCACTTGCCGAAACCCGGGATTGAACCAGGGACCTTTAGATCTTCAGTCTAACGCTCTCCCAACTGAGCTATTTCGGCTTGTTTTGTGAAGTCTGACCAGCCATATCATGGTTTCAGAGGGTTCTCCGAAGAAACATTATGGGAAAAAAGGAAGGAAGGAAGGAAGGAAGGAAGGAAGGAAGGAAGGAAGGAAGGAAGGAAGGAAGGAAGGAAGGAAGGAAGGAAGGAAGGAAGGAAGGAAGGAAGGAAGGAAGGAAGGAAGAGAAAGCTCGAGAAAGGAAAGAGTCAAAGCTGGAATCAGGAAGATTGCAAAGTCTGAAGACCTAAGCCAGCGAGTTTAGCAGGTAAGAAGGCAGTAAACAAGTCAAGAAAACGAGTAAAGGGCACCAGACAACAGAATTGCAGTTGTGAAGGTCTGGAAACCAAGCCCAAACTCAATGAGAACAAATGCCAGAAGGTAAAGTCTCAAGAGCTAGCTGATGGCCAGGTGGCACTTCTACTCGGGAAAGAAATGTGCACCCCATCTGCAGAAAACAAATGTCTTTTATACAAATGTTGTTGGACAAGTAAGAAGCAAGCAAGCGGATTACAGGGGCCAATGAAAAGCAGTTAGCTTGCGCTAAATCACAAAATTGTTTAAAGTTTTCAATAACAGACAAGGTTCCAGGTGTGACCTAGTTTAAGCAACTTTCCTGAACAGATGTTATCAGCTTGCTGTTACTGCGCCTTCCTTACAGCACACTGAACCTGTACGGTTTACCGATTTAAGTTTTTCTTTTGGAGATGTTTTTCTTCTAGGTCACATCACGAGGAGCTCAAGATACTTCAATTTCCCCCTTTAGCAAGGTACATTCTGGGATGGCAAACAAAGAATTTTGCATCTCAGTGTCTGGAGCGTCTGACTACAGACATGGGGGGGGGTGGAGGGGGGCGGGGGTAAGACCAAGTGCCAGTTCCCGGTCTACAGCCCCGCCGAAAGTCCCTTCAGTTCTTAACCAGTTTTGCCTGGCTTGATTCTGACTAGGCGAGGTGCAAAATGTCCGCATCCCATCACCTCTGGGCAGTCTCCAGTCTAGCCCCCAACATTTCTGCATCAAACTTTTGTTTCCCCCCTGTCTGTGTCTCTCCAGTCTAACCAGTTCTCTCTCCTTGTCCCTCTGTCTGTCTCCTCTCTTTGAAACAGAATTTTCCTGTTGTCTGTAGTTCCTTTTATGCACGTTCCATTACAAAAATCGTGTTTGCTGAAAACATATCTTCTGCTCACTTAAAGAATAATTATGGAAAGAAGCTCGAAAAGGGGGACCAGCGGGGAACAGGTAACGGGAAGGGGAAAAGTGAAAGACGGGAAGGGCGTAGGGGCTCAGTTCAGAAGGAGATGGGAAAGAAGGAAAAAATAATACTAAGATTGTTGAAAAAAAAACCACTGGGATCATATCATTTTATGTTTACCTAAAATTAAATTCAGTGCATGTGCGCGCGCGTGTGTGTATGTGTGTGTGTGTGTGTGTTTAAATGAAGTTACAACAGACTAGTGATAAGGACTCTGCCAAGAGCCATAAATTATCAAAATCCAGGAAGACTCCCCAAACGGGCGAGGCTTGGTTGCCTTCCAGAGGTTGAAGATTAGTGCCTGTTGCCGAAGCCATCCCACAGTTTAGGACTCAGGATTCTACCCTCTGACCAGAAAGCCTCCCCTTGACGACTAGCTTCGCACTGCTGGGAGGTGCTATGTAAGCTGCCAAGGGACGAGATGGATCGATAGTCCTTCCCAGCTGTGGGATCTATATTTTGGCTGTAACCAACGGTCAGGCTTAAGACCCACGCAACTCCTGGAAACTTTTGCCTAGTACTGTCAACACGGCTAGTGGGGTCATTGATCTAGAGCAAAACCCACTCCTGGCACTTTCCTAAACCAGTAAGTGTAACTCAGCCCCCCTCATCAAAGACAGACAGAACCCGTTACAGCAGCCACAAACAGTCAAAATGCAAAGAACTGGCTACGATGTGCCGAACCCCAAGAAATGCATTTATAGCACATAACCCCTATGCCAAAGATACAGGAACGTTGTGGAGAGGGAGCGGAAATATGACAAGAGTCAGAGGACCTGGAAGTTTGCTGAGATCTAGACTGTGACAGGGAAACTACATCCATGGATTCTCAGCAATTTGACTGCCTAGACAAGACCTGAACAATGACAACACCAGTTGACATGCTGACATGGATGGGGGAAATCCTACTGGGCTCTCCTCCTCGATGAAAGACTGTAAGGAATTAAAGACGGATGAGAGAAATAGACTTCGTCTTCCCCACGGATGAACCCCTAATTGGTTATTTAATACCAAGTTGTCAGTCCTAAAAACATAAAACATATTAGCAACAACACTAAATGAATTCCATAGGCTACATTTATATATTTATTCGTGAGTGCACTTGTGCAAAACAATAATAATTAAAGAGAAAGAGGTCATGAATTCGAAAGGGAGCTGGGACAAAAGAGGATTTAGAAAGAAGAGGGGAAGGGGAAACTGATGTAATTATATCTTAATTTTTTAAATACATTTTAACATCAGGTATTGGTGGCGCATACCTTTAATTGCAGCACTTGGGAGGCAAAGCCAAGCGAATCTCAGAGTTTGAGGACAGTCTACAAAGCATGTTCTCGGACAGCGATGAGTGTTACACAGAGAAATCCTGTCTTCAAAAACCAACCAAATAAGTAATAAATAAATAAAAACTGTTAAAAAAAAGAGATAGAGCCGGGCGGTGGTGGCGCACGCCTTTAATCCCAGCACTCGGGAGGCAGAGGCAGGCGGATCTCTGTGAGTTCGAGACCAGCCTGGTCTACAGAGCTAGTTCCAGGACAGGCTCCAAAAACCACAGAGAAACCCTGTCTCGAAAAACCAAAAAAAAAAAAGAGAGATAGAAAAAAATACTTGAAAAGTTAGAAAAGGAGTAACCTATCTGCTTTCAAAAGTATGATAGAAAGGAGGGAGAGAGACAGTGGTAAGATCTAATCATGATTCCCAAGGAAGAGATCCATGGTTGGAGATTCAAAGCTTCCTGATGCTCGGAGGAGAATCTTCCCAGATTTTAGGACATCATCTAAAATCATCTAATTAGGCACCCAAAGACCTCTTTCCCATTTAATTTTCTTGTTCTACTGAGAATAAGTACGGAGCAAACCAGGTGGTGGTGAACGCCTTTAATGCCAACACTTGGCAGGCAGAGCCAGGCAGATGGCCAGAGCCACACAGAGAAATCCTGTCCAAAAAAAAAAAAAAATTACAGAGTAAAAACCCTGAATGAATGTACCATTTAATGAATTTTACAAGTTTATATCCCCATATTGTTGTGAAATGTTAATTTAAGATGTGTGATTTATTTGGGAGCTGGGTGGCAGGTCGATCCCTCAAAAGAGGCAAAGAACATAGAGTAAAACACTACCAACAACATTGTAGGACTGTCAGTGACTTCAAACTCTCTCTCAGTTCATACCCTCCACAAGGTGGCCACAGTCCGGAACCTTTTCACCATCTGTAGTGGCTGTTTTAATTTAATAACCATATATATATATATATATATATATATATATATATACATATATTGAGTCAAATACAATCTGCACTCTTTTGTGTCTGGCTATTTTCAACCAGTAACCAGTAATATATCTGAGATCTGTGTTATTTATTTTGTTGGTTTGTTTGTGTTGTTGTTCATTTTGTGGGTGTTTGTTTGAGACCAGGGCTTCAGGTTGCCTGGGTCTAGCCTTGAATACCTGTATGTGGAAGAGAAGGACCCTGAACTCCCAATCCTCCTTCCTTTCCTAAAGCTCCAATTATAGGCTTGTCTATGTCTATGACTGTAAAAACAGATTGTCTAAGCGAGGTGTGGTTCAGGCCTGTGATGAACAACAGCAATCGTCTTCCTTCTCACCACCGTCACTTTCTAGGTCTGCAATGTAGCAAGCTTTGGAATTACAACAGCTCCCAGGGTCTGCAGTGACAGCTGGCACCCCAGACAAGAAACCTGAGAAGGATCAGTTCCCAAAGAATTTTAGGGGAAGATATTCGAGAAAAAATGGCGTTTCAAGGAATGATCACATCTGATTAATGCATGATTGACAAAATGATACTGAAACCACCAAGAGAATCATCACTCTTTATAAGAGAGAGGAGAGTGTACAAGCTACGCTGTCCCCAGTGTCCACTGGTCCTTGCCGAGTGAGACTATTCCTGTGAGCCCTATCTGGAGACCCGGCAGACAGCACTCACATACTGGTCCGAAACTAGGTTGCACAACTCCCAACAGAATCTTTGTTTTTCTGGCCACTTTACTTCTACATGGCCTCTTTGCATATCATTAAGGTTCTTATAAGATTACCTTTCAAGATAAGTAATGAAGTAGTTGGCCCTTTCTCTGTAACTGCAAAATGCAGCCTGCCAGTAAAAGACCTAAAAAGAATAGCTTGCTTGCCCACACGGCTAATCTATAACAAGTTGCTTGGGTTTGAATGTATGTAGGTTCTTGGGATAATTTGCTCTTCACTTGTAATACATAAAATGCTTAATCATGTAAGAGAGATGAAAAATGTGTTTTTTCCTGTCTTCATTGATAAGTATTGGATCCCCAGTTATTACGTTCCTCTGCCAAAGTAGTAAGTCAAATCAAGCTGAATTTATAAATCCAGATTTAATAAACAGAGCAGAGCAAAGCAATCCCTAGGTGGCTATCAGGAAGGCATGTACCACGAATTCTAGTTGGTTTTAATAATAAAAACTCAGAGTCAGATATTAGAGGGTGAAAGCTGAGAGATTAGAGAAGCAGAACAGGCAGAATACATCCTCAGACTGACTGCCTAGATTGCACTGTTCCTCAACTACCCTGAGCTCCAACCTCCTCCTGCCTTATCTTCCTCTCTCCACCCAGCCTTATCACTCCTGTCTCCACCTCACTAGTACTGAGATTAAAGGTGTGGGATTCCAGGAGATGGGATGCCTTTGTGTGAGCTCTGTTTTTCCTTTAGACAGATTCAATCTCATTTAGTCCAGGGTGGCCTTGATCCATCTGCCTCTGTCTTGGGCTTAAAGGTGTGTGACACCACTGCCTGGCCTCTAATAGTTTAGCTCTGCACTCTGATCTTTAGGCAAGCTTTATTTGTTAAAACACAAACAAAGTATCACTACAAAAGCAGAGTGAGCATGCAAGAATGTGGCATATCTGTGGGCCAGGTCTTAAATAGGTTATAGACAGTTTGGGGCAGTTACAGGGAAGGAACTGAGATGGTGGACTGGAAAAAAAAACAACAACAACAAAAACAAAAAACCTCTAAAAGGTTGCAGTTTAAGGTATTGTACCTATGCAACTCATTTAAAGATGTAATATAAATTTCTAGTCCTATAATCTGTTTACAATAATAAGGAAATGCAGGTTAGTAGTTAGTTACCTATAACAATCACACCTGCAGTCATGTTAGGTATGAGTTCAAGGTCAAACATATATTTTAGATAAATAGATGGTCTTCAAGCACTTCGAAGACCTACAGAATATGGCCTTTAAAATATTTTGTTAACATAGGGCTTTTCATGAAAATGAGACATGTCTGCTCCTGGCAGCACCAGTTTACTTCAGAGTTGATGGGTGTTGGAAGGGGGCATATCAGTCAGTAGAGCATGAGACTCAATCTTAGGATTGTGGGTTCATAAAACGTTGAATGCCAATTTGTTGGAAGGAGGCCACTTGTTCATTTCCCAGCAGCCAAGACTCCTTTAACAATCACATAGAAACTATATTATTTAAGTCACTGTTTGACCTATTAGCTCTAACTTCTTATCAGTTAAATCTTACATCTTAAGATCAGCATCAAAGAAACTCCATATGGAGTTTGCTTTCAATGTGGCCAAAGTTAGCCACTGGGCAAGAAACTGTCCCTGCCTTGACTGCTGACTGTATGCTGTCCAAATTGAATAAGCAGGACACAAAAGGAAGTGACTACCAAACTTGGCCAAGACAAGGTTGGACAGTCCTTCAAAATTCCTGCTTCACAAAAAAAGTCTGTCAGATAGTCTAGGCATGTAGGTTGATGATAGGTGCCCTAACATTACAGAAGAATCTTGGGGTGACTGTCCAGGCAGCTAAATGTCTCTGCCATTTCTTAGCTTTAGAAATGGCTTGCACTGCACTTCCTGTTTGCTCAAGTAATAACTGTTTGCTGGTATAACCCTTTGATGGGGTTAGACTAGCTGCAGTTTTCCTTAGTTGTGACAGAAGGTAAATTAGATACAAAGCTTTAAATTTACCAAGATAGGATAAATAATGGAGTGTTTTCCCCAAATATGCCAAATACAAATGGACTAAACATTATAAATGTAACTCTTACCTGATAGTTGTTCTTATTGTTAGAGTTAAAACTTTTCCTTTTTAGCCGGGCGGTGGTAGCACACACCTTTAATCCCAGCACTTGGGAGACAGAGGCAGGCGGATCTTTGTGAGTTCGAGACCAGCCTGGTCTACAAGAGCTAGTTCCAGGACAGGCTCCAAAACCACAGAGAAACCCTGTCTTGAAAAACTAAAAAAAAAAAAAGAAAAAAGAAAAAGAAAACTTTCCTTTTTTTTTAGACCAAAATAGGGAAATGTTATGGAATAATCTTTTTGAACACTGTGAAGATGTGTCACTCATTTTGGTTTATTAAAGACCTGAATGGCCAATAGCTAGGCAAGATTTCCAGGATGCTGGGAGGAAGAAGGGCAGGGTCATGAGGAGACAGCAAAGAAAAGAACAGGTAGCATAGTGTAATCGAATAATGTAAAAAAAAAAAACAGCCGGGCGGTGGTGGCACACGCCTTTAATCCCAGCACTCGGGAGGCAGAGGCAGGCGGATCTCTGTCTCTGTGAGTTCGAGACCAGCCTGGTCTACTGAGCTAGCTCCAGGACACGCTCCAAAAGCCACAGAGAAACCCTGTCTCGGAAAAAAAAAAAAGGAATTAGTTAGAAACAAGCATATTCTATCAGCCAAGCTATCCTAATAAATGAGAAGATTCCATGTGGTAATCTGAATTCTGGCTGTTGGGACAGAAAGATCCACCTACAATCCATCTCCATCACATGGGGAAGATGTGGTGATAGGAGGTGGCTGCTCACATCATTTGCATATCAGAGAGCAACGAATGCTCGTGCTCGACTGGCTTTTTTTTATGCCATCTGGGATTCCTATTTCATACATTGGTTCTGCCCACATTTCGAGTGGGTCTACCCTCTTCCGTTAATCTAATCCAGAAATATCCTCACAAATATCCTCCAAAGACTTGTTTCCCAGGTGATCCTAGCTCCTGAAAGTTGATGATCAAGATTAACCATCATAGCTTTCTATTGGCTGTGGGCTACCATGGTAACATGCAGCCTGAGCTCCTATGTGCATGGGGTACCATCTGTCTGATCAAGACACAAACGAAGATGTGCACGGCCACACTCCATCATCCAACTGAAGTATTCTGGGTGTTACCAGATCCCAAATGCACTTGTGGTTTCCTTAAAGAATAAAGCAAAACACACACAGGGTCACTTATGCAGTGACCTTGACTCTCATCACCTGCACTTGTGACTTCACAGGCAGTGCTGATGGAGGAAGTGAAGTCTCAGGCTTGCACCTCCATCTATAATACACAGAATCCAGACTCTGTGAATTGCACTTGTCCCCTTCAATCAAGGGAAAGGAAGTCTTCTGTCCCTACTGAAATAGATGTAAATGTATATACAAACTTTCCTTCAGTTGCCTGTAATTCTTCTGCCAATATTAGCATCTGTGGATTTAGGGAGCATCTGTTTGCTGTCTTCTTATTCCAGACATCCTGCTCTGCTCAGAGAATTGTCTTTTCACTGAAATAATTTGGCAGCTGGCCCACAGTTGTCAGTTCTCTGGGCTTAACCATTCCCCACCATCCTGAAGCAGATGGCTGGACAGGATGACACCAGCTAGGAATCAGTTCTTTTCAGGGCTGGGACAAGACTTTCTAGGTGGCAATGTGTGCTCTGGGTCAGCATCTGGTATATAGTGCTATTTTACCCACAACTAGTGAAAGACCTGGATAAATCCAGACCCCTCTAGCAGAAAAAATAGAGTCAAAAATCTAAGCAGGAAGAGCCAAAAATCTAGGTTAGCTGGTTCAGTGACTCTGTTTTAGGAACTAGCTGAAGATAAAGTAAAATTATAATCTTGAGAATAATCTTGAAAAACAGGGAGTTATCCCTTTGTGATTATCACTGGTATTTTCGGAATTTTCCAATGACGCCCTCCCCACCTCCTTTGAATTACTGGGTTGTGTGTTTTTTTCCCTTAAATACCCCTTCTCCCAGCTACTCGGGGTCAAACTCTCTATTCCTGAGTGGGAAATGAGTTTAGGCCCCAGTACACTGGTTCCTGTCCTGTCAATAAACCTTGTGTGATTGCAGCAAGGATGGTCTCTCGTGAGTTTTTGGGGAGTCGTGTTATCCCGAGACTTGAGTGGAAGTTTCCCCTCTCTGGAGGTCTTTCACTAGGATTTTGAGTTCCAGAATGACAGATAAAAATAAAAGGGGAAAAAAATAAAAATAAAAAAAATAAAAGGGGCATCATTCACCGTGATTCCTAGTGACCCACTTGCAGAGGTGGGGTTCCAATTCCCACAACTGTATGTTCTTCTGGCTTGGAGTATTAGCTTCAGTGAAGGAATGCTTTCCTTACAAGATGTTATAATGAGCCCATTGGCCTCTAAGTTGAATCTCTAAGTCAACAGACCAAGAAGGCACTTGGTCTGACTAGACTGATTTCCCCCGCCATCAAAAGGAACTAGGACTATTATTACTCCACTGAAGGGTAAGGAAGGTTATGTGCAGAACACAAGAGATCCTTGGGGCTATCAATCTTAGTATTACTGTGCCTTGTGATTATGATTGATGACCAGACTTATTAGGAAAATGAAGTTAAAGAACTGTTATTAGAAAAACTATTGGGTAAAAGCCCAAAGGTCACAAAGAGCAATAGACAGTTATAAAATAGCAGCTATGATTGCATACATGATGAGCTACTAAAAATGGTTGTGGTTGGAGAGATGGCTCAGCAGTTAAGAACCAGAGGACATGGTTTCAATTTCCAGTAACCATAAAGAGGCTTACAACCATCATAACTCCGTTTCTAGATGATCTGATGCCTCTTCTAGCCTGGAAGGGTACCAGGTAAGCATATGGTACACAGATATGAATGCAGATAAAACACCATATGCATAAAAGATAATTTTTAAAAATTAAAGAATATTTAAAAAGAGAGACGGGGGCATGATGGTACATACCTTCAATCCCAGCTCTTGGAAGCAGAGGCAGGCAGATCTCTGTGAGTTCAAGTCCAGTCTGGTCTACATAGTGAGTTCTAGGACAGTCAGGGATATGTAGAGAAACCCTGCCTCCAACCGCCCCCCAAAAGACTGTCATTTTCATAAACGTTCCCCCTCTGTTTTGCTAGGAATACTCTTGTGTGTGTAAACATATATATATTATATCTTTCCTTTCCTCTCTCCTAAGATGTTAATAACTTTCTATCACTCTTAAAGTATTGTTCACTTTACTCCATAACTTTTAAGTTACATAGTATCAGATGAACAATACATCATGTAGGTGCTTTACTTCCTTTTCGGGGGGCGGGGGGAGGAGTGACCATGCTGGGAACAGAGTTGACCAGATGGTGATGCTTAAACTGTGAGGGAGTTCCCCAAGACAGAAGGTGTAAGTCGAACTAATCAGACATACGGCAAAATAGGAAAGCAAATGTCTGCACTGAGGACTGACAGCAGGCACCTCGGTATTTCAAAGTCAAGGTGCCCTGGCTGTGGGTCTCATAGGGTGGGACACCTGTGTGGGTTTGTTTCTTTGGGGGACTGGATATCTGTGCCAAGCAGGTATAGGTCACCAGGGAGTCAAACTTTTGAGACTCCGAGCATGCTCAATAAAGAATAGCTTTCTCTACAATGGTAGCAGGATGACCTGAGACCGATTGCAGTTAAGAGCTTGTTAAGGTTAACTCATTTTGGTCCTGAGTTCAGAGGCATCAGGGACCTTGATCTGAGGCTGAAGGGCAGAAGCATTTTTATCCTGAATAGCTGAGCAGGGCCGAACGTCGCAGAATAGCATCTACAAGAGTTAGCGTGTTTTCATTGTGTGTATACTAGTCCTTTTACGTGAAGGCCCAAACAGTGAGCCTATTGTATCTAGTGGTCAGAGCGTTGGAACTTACTTCTATTCCTTCAAGGTTATTGTCTATTTTTACCTCAAATAAAGGTCCCACCTTGGTTTAGATCCGAGAGTTCTGCTCTCTTAAGGTTATTGTCAACAGGTGTGGTTAATAGCCAGACCTTGTACTTCAGGTATTGAGAAGTAGATCTGTTCCTACCTCAAACAAAAGTCCAAGGATCCAACTAAATTCCTATTCCCTTAGGAAGATAGCAATGGATTCCATCCAGGAAGTGGTTTGCCTACAGACTGTTTTGGTCTAGGACTTGAGGGTTACTTGTCTTGTTTTAGCAACAGAATGTTCAACTAAAAATGTAGCCCGCAATCTTCAATGGGCATGTTCATTTCCTTGTACCTTGTTAGGGCAGTTTTTTATCTTTTGGGGGTCAGGGTATTTAAGCAAATGGAAATTAAATGTGGTCGGTTTCAGTATTCGCTGGAACTCCCCGATATTACCCTATGTTTCTGTTTTGTTATTTTCACTCGTGTCTTCGTTCTCTTATTTTTCTAACGCCCATGCCCCTACCCTGGTAAGCGCTGTACTTGTCGAAGCTGGTTTCATGTTAGGAGGATTGCAACCTTATTATTGTCTTTACTGCAAAATAAATCATGTTTTATGGAGATGTTTATATGAACCAAGCTGACAAGGATAAAACCGGGATGGTTACGTTTATCTCACTATATGCCAGGCAGGCCTGGAACTCGGTAATGTATCCCAGATTGGCCTTCACCTCCAGGCACTCTTCCTGCTTCAGCCTCTCCAGTGCGCGGGCTACACAGAGCGCCTTTTCTAAACCAGGTGGTGAGGCAGGATTCGGCACAATTGTAGATTTAGGCCTCACTTCAAGCCTTGTGGAAATAGCAGAACATGAGATCTGTATTAGCATTACCAGGTACTGACTCCGTCCTCAAAATCTAAAGAATCCTGTCCTGAGATGGGTCGGGAGTGGGTAGTGTTTCTGCCTGTCTAGAAATTAGCGTTTAGTTAATTTAACCTTTTGACTCATGGTTTTCCACCCATGTTTGAGTAGGACCAGATGCTCTTTGTCATAGAAATTTACATGCTCGCATCACGGAAAATATTTACCATTTCTTGTTTTCTTGGAAGGAAAAATGCATTTTCAAACATGTTTGAGCCGGAAAGGGAAGAAAACATGCTCCAGGTGAGGCTCGAACTCACAACCTCGGCATCACCCGCACATATACTGCTGTATAAGTACCGCGCGCTAACCGATTGCGCCACTGGAGCATGCTTTCTCTGCGATGGCTGTGCACACTCTACAGAGGGATGCACGGGAGCGTGCCTGGCGCGTGGAGCATCCTTTGCTTGGGGTACATCCAAGAATCTGTGTTGCCCTCTCCCCCACCCATCTCAGGACAGGATCCTTCAGATTTTGGAAGTTCCATACCCACGTGAGCTTTCCCAGGTTCTCTTGGAACCAGCTTGACCAAAGGGTTTTCGTGGAAGGCACAGATTAAGGGACGGGCACGCAGCATTCCTGCGTACCTGCAAGCGCCGGATGCTGCTTGTTAGATCTGGGAAAAGCCAAAGAGCCCGCCTGCCTCCGCAGTTTCTGGAAATTGCCGAGGTCGCTTTCTGATCCCTGAATTTTCCCCCTGTAAACCTCCATCCATCTTGCCGAAAAAGCCAGTTCCTCTTCAAGGAAACCCGAGGATCATCATTCTTTTGTGCAGCGCTCACGGAGGACGGAGTTGTGTGCACACCAGCAGCTTTTTCTGCAAGACCTTCTTTAGAGGGTCAGTTCAGAGCGTGCCTCTGTGACACAGGCCCGCTTTCTTTTATTTCTAGGGGCCCTAATTATAGACGCTAAATTTGCTAACTGGGTGTGGTGACTCGTGCTTGTAAATTTCAGCACTGAGAGTCTCAAGCAGGACTGTGACGAATTCGAGAACCAGTAGGGAAGCGAGGGCGAGTTTGCTTGTGCTATCCAGGTACTCAAGTACCAGTCACAGCAGCTCCTCTTGTTTTTAGCACGATTCTTGTCGCACATCGGAATTGTTAGGGAAAGGAATGACCCGCACTCCTGACCCCTAACACCTGAAAAGCAGAACCAGGAGAAACAGAGATGTGACCAAACTTCTTCATGCAGACCCAAGGAAGAAAACAAAAGAGGAGCCGCCTCCCAGTTGACTTTTATTGCATCGCTGTTTAGGCAATCTTATGTGTGTTGTTCTTTAAATTTACATAATTTTTAATTTTTGATGCTGTTACGTTAGTTTTTGAAACTGAATTCTATGGAACCCAGGCTGGCCTCTAACTTACTGGCCTTGAACTGCTGATAACCCCTGTCTCTGATGGAGTGTGGGGAGATGGACAGAGGCCCTTTTGTATTACATATTGTAGAAGGAGTTCACACCCGCATCTTATTAATAGCGTATGCGCACTGCCAATGGCTAGTTCTGAGTTCACTCTTCAGGGAGCACCTGGAGGAGGGAGGGTTGTTGACAACAGTCACTAACTAGATCCAATATTCTTTTTTTTTATGTATACACATGCCAGAAGAGTACAAAAATATAGGTTTTTAAGGTAATATATAACATAACAGTACATTTGTGTGTGTATGTGTTGTGGATTGAACCTAGGGTCCCACACACATGTTAACCAACCACTCTACCTCTGAGCTACATCTCCAGCCTTCTTCTAGCCCCTTTCCCTGCTTTTTGAGCCAGGATCTCACTATGGCCCTGGCTGGATGGGACCTTGGTATGTAGATCAGATTGACCCTCTTGCCTCTGCCTCTCTAGTGTTGAGATTAAAGGCATGCACCTTCATGCCTGACTGCCCCTCCCCATTTTTTTCTTTCCTTTTTTTATTTTTTTTAGTTTTTATTTTGTTAATTTTTGCTTGTTTGCTTGTTTGAGATGGTCTTACTGTGTAGCTCAAGAAGCCTGTTGTCTCTTTGTACACTGGTTGTCCTTGAACTCAGAGATCCATCACCATGCCTGGCAAAAATACGTAGCCCAGGCCGGTCTTAAACTTGTGAGCCTCCTGCTTCCACCATTCCTACTGCATATCCTATTGGTGTGTGGCACTGTCTTAGATACTCTTCTATTGTCAGGATGGAACACCATGACTAAGGCAGTTTATAAAAGAAAGCATTTAATTTGGGGATCATCATGTAGAGCATCATTCTAGGGACTGTTATGCCAAAATCCGCCAAGTCCCCCAAAAGCCAATAAGGAGACTGAACTCCGATGTAAAAGCAAAGAGCCTTTATTTTATGCAACTTTGCAAACTCAGTCTCTCCGCATGTCCAACAATATTGGAATAAACGGAGAGCTCCGAGCTCAATTAGAGTTGAGTTTTTATATATGGGGGAGAGGGGTTTCTGAGGTTCAGGACCCCTGACTGGCTGACATTTCTCTAGGAGTGTCTGGTGTGTGCTGCCAGGTGATCTTATCTACAGTGGTTGGAATGTTAGGCATTTCCTTTTAAATGATCTGTTTTGGGGTGGGTAATCTCCATTTGTGGTTCTTCCAGCAACTAGGTATTGCTTCAGGGTAAACTACTGAGACTCAGGCCTCTATTAAATTTGTTAATGGCTGAGTCCTACACTGACAGGTGATAATGGTTGGAAGTAAAGAACTTCCTTTGGGTGGTCTAGTCATATTTAGCTTATCATGACTGGCTCCTACATTTCCCCCTTCACAAGCACAGAAGATAAGACCCAATCTTGGGTCCTGCTTGCCCCTGGTTTTAAGGAGGAATGGAACTATTAAATTAATAAATTCATTAACTGACAACTCTGGACCTATTTTTTTTTTTTAGTACATTAACAGACACTATAGGTAGTTATCTTGTCGCCCATGCCAGGGAGTTCCCCCTTGTCTCAGCCTTTTAACCTATTTTGGGCAGGGTATATGGCTCGACATGGTCCTTTCTGCAACTACTTTAAGCTGACATTGGGGCATTGTTATCCAGGGCCAAGCACATTGAAAGGCTAGCCAAAGGTGGGTGTTAGGAATTTTCCTAATGCAAGCTCTCTGCTGATGCAAAAATCCCAATCAAACCAAATCACAACAAGCCAAATTTAAACATATCCAGGTTTAATGGGATTCCTGAACTCTCGGGTGGCCTCAAGAGGGAACCAGGAGGCCGCAAATGCGACCACGGGGATGGGGTGGGGGTGAGGGTGGGGGGAAAGAGATTACCTGATTCTCCTTTGGGAGCTATCTTAAATACCCTGTGGGAGTGGTCCTGACCTGGCATTCTGGGATTGAGTCCAGACCAATACAACTCTCAGGCCTGGGGGCTGGGGGCTACGCTCCCAACTTAACATTCCAGACTCTTTGGATATAGAGATGATAGGAAACTGAAGTGACAATTGTGACCAACAAGTTGGGCTCTCTAGGAAAAAGGGGCGTTGACTCAAGTCTGGCTACTTCCTGTGGGTATAGGGCGATGTGGGGAAGGGGAGAGCTAGGTGTTGTGGGTCCACATTCAGCAAGAGGTGTGGCTGGAAAGGCATCCCATGTACTGTCACCCTGGAGATGTCAGGCATCTGTTTCTTGGGAGAGGTGAGAAGGCAGGTGTCTAGGAAGAAAATATTGTTATTACCAAAGCTGAGTGTGCCAGGATGAGGAGCAGGTAGGCTCTTTATTGTGACATCCTGGAAAACCGGAGGGTGGAAGTTCCTGTCTGCTGGACAAACCATGTGTCCTGAGTAGTTGCCCGCTTGAGCCTGGAGAGATGGTACCAGCATGGGTGTCCCTAGAGCTCGGCAGCTGAGGGGGTGGTGAGGATTACCATGTGAGGTCCTGTCCATCAAGGTTCAAGAGTCCTAGGAGTTAGCTGTTTGAGGAGTACTCTGTCCCCTGGGGAGAGCGGGGCAGGTTTAGGGGCATTAGGGTCCACTGGTGTGGTGGCAGGGAGACAACTGTCAGCGTGTGAATGGAGAAGGGACCTTAAAAGATAGAGGTAGGGTAGGTACCCCACCAGTAGAGAAGTTTGAACTGGGAGGTGATGGTTAAGAAGAAAGGGCCTGCCATAAAGCAGCTCAAAAGGGCTCAGGCCCGTAGGGGAATGTGGGGTGGCCCTGAGGCGAGTCAGAGCAATGGAGAGAAGGGAGGGTCAAGATAACCTGAGTTCAATGGAAAGCTTGGTTAGTTGTTGTTTGATGAGTCCACTGGCCCTCTCTACCTTTCCCAAGGATTGTGGATGGTAGGGGGTGTGGAATTTCCAGGAGATGTTGAGAGCTTCTGACATAAGCTCCATGACCCTGGGACTGAAGGCTGTCCCATTGTCCTTCTGGATGGTTTGTGGGACACCAAACCAAGGAATGATGTGGTCCAGAAGTACCTGAGCCACCACATCTGTTTCCCTGGGGACTGGAAATGCTTCTATCCATCCTGTAAAAGTGTCCACAAGTGTTAAGAGATAAATGGAGTCTTTTATGAGTAAGCATATGAGTGAAATCAACCTGCCAATCTTCGGCTGGTTGGTATCCATGAAGCTGGTGTAGAGACTGATGGATGTGGAGAGCCCCTTGTGGGTTGGCCTGGGCACACATCTGGCAAGAGGAGTGAATCTGTAAAATACAATCTTGTAGATGGGTAGGGGTCAAAAAGGGGCTCCAAGAAGCCGAACAAAGCTTTGGGGAAGCGGCTAAGGATGTCTCAACCCAGTAAAGGTGCTGGGCAAGCAGGTATCACTAAGAAAGAATGAAAGAAAAATTGTCCTGCAAAAATGTAGGGCAGAGCCGGGGCAGTGGTGACGCACGCCTTTAATCCCAGCACCCTGAGAGGCAGAGGCAGGCGGATCTTTGTGAGTTCGAGGCCAGCCTGGTCTACAAGAGCTAGTTCCAGGACAGGCTCCAAAGCTACAGAGAAACCCTGTCTCAAAAAACAAGAAAAAGAAAGAGAGAGAGAGAGAGAGAGAGAGAGAGAGAGAGAGAGAGAGAAAGGAAAAGGAAAGAAAAGGAAAAGAAAAGAAAAGAAAAGAAAAGAAAAGAATGCAGGGAAGTGGCAAAGTTTTAAGTGGGGAGTATACTTGAACACATTGGCACAGGAGACCACTTCCTAAATATAACCCCAGCAGCACAGACACTGAGAGAAACAATTAATAAATGGGACCTCCTGAAACTGAAAAGCTTCTGTAAAGCAAAGGACATGGTCAACAAGACAAACGACAGCCTACAGAATGGGAAAAGATCTTCACTAACCCCACATCAGACAGAGGTCTGATCTCCAAAATATACAAAGAACTCAAGAAATTGAACACCAAAAGATCACATAATCCATTAAAAAAAAAAAGGAGTACATGAGAGACCCTCACCCCTCATTTTCAAAGGGACAAAAATTTGCTAGCAAAATGTTTTAAAATTAGAAACACAGATTAGCTTTCCTTTCCCCCTTCCACCTGAGAGATTCCAAGCACAAGGTCACTTAGCCAGCCAGCCACCTGGTGATAACAAGTAAAACAGGAGAAAGCTGATTTATCAGGGTAGGAGGGGGCAGAAGGCCTTGCACCCGTGCCAAAAGCCAATTCAAAAAGCCTCTTTGTAAATTGCATTTTTTAACAACTAACCCTGCAAAGGAATTTTTAACTTCTCTCTCTACCTTCTTGTTTCAGGGTAGTAAAGAGTAAAAAGAAAGTTCCTGGCCAGCCAGTAATTGCCTGTACTCGCTTGTACTTGCAATAAAAGAGTTAACCTTGCATTTTGCAGTCCTGTCCACTTTGCTTTCTGGTGGTTTCCCTTTGTGGGGGGATGTGCTCTGGGCACAATAGTACAGACCTAAGCAGTGAACTCTCAACAGAGGAATCTAAAATGGCTGAAAGATACTTAAGGAAATGTTCAACATCCTTAGTCATCAGAAAAATGCAAATCAAAACAACTCTGAGATTCCATCTTACATCTGTAAGAATGGCCCAGATCAAAAACACTAATGATAACTTTTGCTGGAGAGGTTGTGGGGTAAAGGGAACACTTCTGCATTGCTGGTGGGAGTACAAGCTGGTACAGCCCCTTTGGATGTCATTGTGGCGATTTCTCAGAAAATTAGGAAACAACCTTCCTCAAGACCCAATAATACCACTTTTGGGTATATATCCAAAGGATGCTCAATCGTGCCACAAGGACATGTGCTCAACTATGTTCATAGACGCTTTGTTTGTCATAGCCAGAACCTGGAAACAACCCAAATGCCCCTCGATCAAAGAATGGATAAGAAAAATGTGGTACATTTATACAATGGAGTACTACACAGCAGAAAAAAATAACGACAGCTTGAATTTTGCAGGAAAATGGATGGAGCTAGGAAACATTATTTTGAGTGAGGTAACCCAGACCCAGAAAGACAATTATCACATGTACTCACTCATAGGTGTTTTTTAAACATAAAGTAAAGAAAGCCAGCCTATAAACCACAATCCCAGAGAATTTAGACAGCAATGCAGACACTAAGAGAGACTTACATAGATCTAATCTACATGGGAAGTAGAAGGTAGAAAACAACAAGATATCCTGAGTAAATTGGGAGCATGGAGACTTTGGGGGAGGGTTGAAGGAGGGGGAGAGAGGCAGGGAGGGGAGCAGAGAAAAATGTAGCGCTCAATAAATAGCAATAAATTTTTTTCAAAAAGCTTTTTAATCAATATTTTAAATGTCATAATCTGCAGATCTCTGAAGTATGAGGGCTGCCTAGGTATGTCTGATTAGACAAACTTTTTTTCTCATTATTTGTATTAAGTTTGACTTTGAAAACATACAGGGAACTAAATAAGGCTTATTCCTATAACTAATTATATCAGTACTTTAAAGACGACTGACTAACTTGTATTTCCTAACAGTCTATTGTAAGTTAGCAGCTTTCACAAGACTAGAACTCCACACTCTGTAATGATTTAGAATTAAAGCTAATAAAGAAACTGAACTAGTCATTCCGAGGGTAAACACAGAACAAGTTTGTATCTAGCTGTTAATGCTGTCTCCTGCAAAGGCAAGGAACAGGTCCCAGGGTGAAATGGGAACAGGAGGGAGTCTAAGAGACAGCATTGCCCTAGGGCAAACTGAGACTCAGGTCTACCTTCCTGCTGATCTATAGAACTCATCTTGGCAGGTGTGTACCAAGTTGCCCCGGGAAAGCTGTCCTGGGCCCTACATTTTTCCCCCTTCACAAGTACTGATGTCAGGACTCAATCATGGGTCCTGTCTGTCCAGGGGCTCAAGGGGGTAATACTGGGACCTCAATACCATCAGTCAAACAGTATTGACCCGTTCTTGAATAAAAGCCATCAGTCGGTTGATAAGAAGAAACAAGATTATTAGGGCCTGTTAGAGCTAGAAGCAAGGTTGTTAACCAAGGAGACTGGCCGAGCAAGTTTTTATCCAGCTTCTCTGTGAGTGTTCTGTTCTCTGTCACTAATCTCATTACCCCAGAGTGATTGACACAGAAACAACATTCTTTCCCCAGAAGAGGAGGTCCAAACCTCTTAGTAGCAAAACAAAAATTTATGACTCAGTTTATCCAAATAGCTTAAACCCAACAAAGTTAGCAAAGACAAGTAAGCTAAACGTATATTTTTAAGCCTGAATAGACCTTGAACAAGGAAATACATTTTTAAACCATTAGTTAATTAGACCATTTCTGTCTCAGCTCCATGTTTGTAAGAAACTCACACAAACTTTTTTAACAAAACAAGCATGTTCAGTATTTGCATGTATGAGAAACCACAACAAACATATTTTACGTCCTCTTTTGACCTTTTATAACTTTTTATATACCTTTAATCTATTTTTCCTCTCTTTATTTTTTTAGTCTCCTGCTTTCTCCCTCGCTTCTCACTTTCCAGATGACATACCAAAATCTCTCTTGCTTTTTAGACAACACACCGAAATCTCTCTCACTTTTCAGACAACATAAAAACTCTTACTAAAGTCTTTCTTGTGGTTTCCCTCAGTGGTGTATGATATATTGCATGGCTACAATATTTTAAACAATAACAGAAATATGCATATACTCTGCCTATACTACAACAAAAAAAGCTTTAAATTTACATCGCATAAAATACCAGCATGAAACATTTGAGACCAACAGTAGTTCTTTTTATACATTAACCAATAATAATTTGTCACCAGCCCCAATAAATGAAGACAGATGTTTTTAACACATTGGATCTGAATGATCAAAGCAGCTCTGGTGCAGGGAAGCCTGGCTATAGTGTCACAAAGTGGCCATCGCAGCAACACCTACGGCCAGAGTCCTTGACCCTCGGAGCCAAACCTTAATCAGGTTTGACCAGAAGTTGAGGCACACAGCCCCCGGGGCAGGTAGTGGGAACTCATCCACCAGCATGGGAGGGGGCAGGGTGGTATGCAACATGCAGGTGGGGGGGGGGGTTGTTAACCTCTTTAAGTCTTAGCAATTAACCCCAGAATCTCTGTTCAGTGTTTGAAATCCTATTGCAGAACAACCGCCCCTACAACTGTGGCTGGCAGCCTTGCTACATTGCAACAGAAAGGCTGCATAGCCCAGCCACCCATCCATAAAAGCATGCTGCCCCACAGCCTTGTACTTGGGGCCAAGGCTGACTCCTTTTCGTGAAATGTTTAAGGCGGCAGATAGAGGTTATTTGTCTTATCCCTTTTAGGAAAATATACCCTTATGCTTATGGCCCTATATCTAAAGTGATCACAATATCAAGTCATGAAGTCGTGATTTGAATCTGTCCCATTTCAGTCTAAGTCAGGACAAAAATACAACAAGACACAGACACGCAGGACAATGAACAGGACACTGGCGCCAAACCAAGCCAAAGACGACAGTTTCAAGGCGTTTTGCGGGTGTGACCTGCCCCTCTATCTAACTGAGACCAAAGATGACAGTTTCAAGCTGTTTTGAGGGTGTGACTCGCCCCTCTATCTAACTGAGACCATTCCAGTGTGTATACAGTGTGCATACAGAATTGAGACCACTATTAGCGCGTTTCACCAGAGCACTGAGACCCAGCTATCCACGGGTCTTACCAGAGGGAACCACCCTCTGCAGAAGGTCCCTGGGGAGGTCTCCTCCAGGTACCCAGCCTGTGATCTGTTTATATTTAGCTTATCATAGCTGTCTCCTACAGAAGAAATAATGCTAAATCTCCAAGAGATTCCAGCCACAAATCATGTGCGGAAGCTCTATGTGAGGCTGAGTTGCCTGCACAGACATTTAATCGTCTGGGATTGCATCTAGGAAAACAGCCAAGAATGGACACAAGAAAAATAGTAAGATTGTCACAGGGAATAAAAAGCAAGTCATGGCAGATCTGTGGATTCGGAAGGCTCAGACACTAGACAGACCTCTCAGTGACCAACAAGTCCGCTTTCTTAGGTAAATCTAACAAATTTCTGTAATAACGACACTTAGAAACCACCAACATTTGCTTGTAGGAGAGGAAAAATGGGCCAGTGTTGCAACTCCTACAGAAATCAGAAAGGAGAACCAGAAGAATCTGGGTGATGAGGACATTGCAATAACAGAGGAAAAAGAAATCAACGAAAAAAGTTGACAGTTGAATAGTAGTTCAGGACACCAGCCTTTAGAAGTCAGTTTCTCAAACTCACTCCACCACCCAAAATAACAAAGCCATAACAAGTTCAAATTGTGAAACTATAATGAAATCTTTAGTTCACATGTTTGCAGTTGTAAAACCATGCAGATGGAATGGAGAGAGAGAGGCGGTATAGTAACAAGTGACTTTTCACAGTTCAGTGATTGTGGTGTCAGTGAAAATGAGCCCACAAATAGGTGTATGTAGTTCGAGAATGTGATTTTGGATTATGCAAGGCTGAAGTCAGCCTGTCTCAGGGCATAGGTATTTCTGCTTTATCTATTCTTAGCAGTGATCAAAGCCAATAGTCTGGAAACAGAATAAAGAGAATACTGCGTTTTGTCAAAATTAGTGGCCAAAGGAGTCATCAAGTGGAGACTTGGAAACTGCAGTGTGTGACGGTGCACTGTGTGACAGTGTGCTGTGTGACGGTGCTCTGTGTGACGGTGCGCTGTGTGATGGTGCGCTGTGTGACAGTGCGCTGTGTGACGGTGCGCTGTGTGACGGTGCACTGCTTGCTAGTGTGTGACGGTGTGCTGTGTGACGGTGCGCTGTGTGACAGTGCGCTGTGTGACGGTGTGCTGTGTGACGGTGCGCTGTTTGCTAGTGTGTGACGGTGCACTGTGTGACGGTGTGCTGTGTGATGGTGCACTGCTTGCTAGTTTGTGATGGTGCACTGTGTGACGGTACACTGTGTGACGGTGCGCTGTGTGAAGGTGCACTGCTTGCTAGTGTGTGACGATGCACTGTGTGACAGTGCACTGTGTGACGGTGCGCTGTGTGACGGTGCGCAGTGTGACGGTGTGCTGTGTGACAGTACACTGCTTGCTAGTGTGTGACGGTGTGCTGTTTGCTATTGACAGAAGCTTTTTTGTTTCATTTTTCAAAGGATCTCAGGAAGAACTCCCAGGAACATTTCCTATTCCTATATCCCTATATCCCATCTTTATCCCTGAGACCTTCCATTTGTATCCAACACTGAGACAGATAACCACCAGGACTGTTCATTAGTTTTTTTTTTTTTTTTTTTTGAGTCAGGGTTGTTCTGTGTGACAACTCTCGTTGTCCCTTGCACTCACAGAGATGGGCCTACCTCTCCCTCCTGAGTGCTGGGATTAAAGGCGTGCACTGCCACCACCCAACTGTCTGGGGTTAGCTTTTAAAAACCTGTTTTTCAAAACCTTGAGCCAATTTTAGATGGCCTATATCTGTAATTCCAGCAGTCGGGAGGCTAAAATGAGAGAATTGTCATGAGCTTTGGGGTCACCCAAACTACAGAAAAACTTTGAATTAACAACAACAACAAAGAGAGAGAGAAAGAGGGAGGGAGAGAGGGAGGAAAGAAGAGAGGAAAGAAGGAAGGAAGAAAGGAAGGAGAAGAAAAAGGAAAATTTTCAGGAGAAAAGGAAAAGGAGTTGGGAGAGATTAAGTTTTCATTGAAAGTAATCACTTTCAGTTTGCCGTGGTGGCAGCACCTTTAATCCCAGTGCCAGGGAGGTAGAAGCACGCAGGTCTCTGAGTTTAAGCCTAACCTGGTCTACAGAGGGAATTCCAGGACAGCTAGGGCTACACAGAGAAACCCTGTCTCAAAAAAAAAACAAAACAAGAAGAGAAAGAAGAAGAAATCCCTCTTACAGAAAATAATGGATAATGTGTCAGGAGAGCAGAAGTGAGAAGGACTCCTCAGGAGGAGGAAGGCAAGCGGGACAAGGGGGAAGAAACAATACATGTGTGTGAAAATACTATAGGGAAACGCACTACTTAGTAGACTAAAATTTAATGGAAAATCACTTCTCACTTAACTAAAGAATGAAGATATCTCGGTTTCCCCAAACATCCACCAGGACCCACACTCAATACTTCTTTCCTACATTTACTTCCTACAGACATTCTTCTTTGGTATCTTCTAAATGTTTGTATTTTATTTCCCCTCTAGAAGGAAATTCACTTTAAGGTCATTTCAATATAGTCTTATGACCATGTACACAAAAACTACCAAGGGCTTAGTTTATGTAGCACTGAGCATTGAGATGTCAAACCAAGGGCTCCAAATTCTTCCATGAACCCCTTAAGCACATCCTCTGAGAGCCCAGAGCCATGTGTGTTGAAGGGCAAGGGGGAAAAAAAGCAGGAAAGCCCAGGAAAGAGAACTAAAAAGCATGAAATGTCTCAGCAGAGCAGCTGGGCGACAATGAAGTAGGCAAACCTTGTTCAAAAGGGCTGAAATGCTCTGTTGAATTCTGAATGTAAATCCAGGCATGAGGATGTAGACAGGTAACCCTTGCGCTAAAGTATACATAAGCAAGGAGGATTAGGATATCTAGCCTGCCACTGCCAGGCAGAATACCTGCCAGGGACAAGGGGCAAAAGCCACTGTGCTCTCTGAGCACTCTGAGAAGTGCCAGCTCCGAACTCTAACGTCTAAGGCATAGACTCTCTAGGGGGCTTAGCACCGCAGGCAGGCGGCGGAAACTGACCCCTGTGCTCCCACCTCCCACAGAAGGGACTGAGGCTTTGACTAACCTGCCGTGCTGTGC
The DNA here is from genome assembly GCA_025134845.1 of Neodon shergylaensis. Lineage (NCBI taxonomy): Eukaryota > Metazoa > Chordata > Mammalia > Rodentia > Cricetidae > Neodon > Neodon shergylaensis. Next base: position 269,023 of record JABTXL010021127.1, on the reverse strand, counting down.
TGTGCTGTGCATTCGCCATTGTTTCAATTTAGCCAATAAGACACACGTTTAAAGATAAAACAAATGAACTGTGTTGGATCAAGTCTGTAGTCTTATCATTCAGTAGTAGGCTGAGGCATACGGATTCCTGAAACTTCAAACCTAGGCCACAGAGAGACCCTCAAAACCAACAAAGAGAACGAAACCAAAGATAACGCGATTAAGAATTAAAGTAGTTAAGAATTTTAGTCGAGGCTAGATATATATCTATAATCCCACAGGCAAGAGGAGTTCAAGTTCAAGGCAGACCTGGGCAATTTTGCTAGGCATTCTGTTTTCTTAACTTTCTCAACTAGATTGCAAATCATTGTAGGGAATGAAACATAAGACTGACTCCAAATGAAAGATAGGAGAGTGTGAGAATGGAAAAGGACGAAGTATTTGTGAGTAGAGTATTTATCAGATACAGTTTGCATGAACAGCAGAGTGGCGCAGCGGAAGCGTGCTGGGCCCATAACCCAGAGGTCGATGGATCGAAACCATCCTCTGCTAGTTCTAATTTTCTTCCCTTTCCATTACCTGCATATTCTAATCCAAAGAACCTGAAAGATAGGAAAGGTAATACGACCAAAAAAAAAAAAAAAAAAAAACCAGAAAACTGGGTGCTATCAAAATCTTCAACGCTTTAAAGTCAACATTTTGGGAAACAGTACACCACGATGCTTATTTTTCGCTTTGCAGGGTCTATCACCGTCTCTGACCCAGAGCTGTGTGATCGGGCGAGGCTATGGCTCAGACTCATTCTCATAGCTTGCCCCAAACCCTGGGCTCAGTCTCCAGAACGAAACCCAAAACCAAATCAAAAATGTACAAGCACACCAAAGCTTGATTAGCGATTTAGCGTTAAGCTTCAAGTCTGAAAGAACTAGGAAAGCACGGCAGACTATGAGACTGGAAGCACCTGCCCCCGCCACGACCTCGCCTTTCCTCACGTTTCTTCGCGTCTTCAAACTTCAGACGTGCGTCTCACCTCTACGCGCTCTGCAGAATTGAGAAAGGAGCTATCGTGGGTTATAACCTAAGTGCTCCACTAAGGGGATGTCACCCTATCATTGATCTTCCCTTCCTGCCATAAATACTACATGTCTCGTTAATTGTGCAACGAATACACGTTTTGAACGCAGCGTCCGACAAAACAAAGCTTAGTTATCATGACAAGAAAACTGCACCTTTAAAATAAAACACTCAAATTGTGAATTCTGAAATCCCAGTTTAGTGACCAACGATATTACAAGATTAAAAAAAAGCATCTCCCAAGAGCCTGGATAGCTCAGTCGGTAGAGCATCAGACTTTTAATCTGAGGGTCCAGGGTTCAAGTCCCTGTTCAGGCGGAAGACAGTTATTTTTGTACAGAAGTTAGGAGCCACCACCAAAACTTACAAAGGAAACCCAAAATAGGACACCGAATCTAACCTCGTTCTTTAAAATTCCTTTGGCCTTTAACATAAACTCCTTTAAAGAAAGGATGGGGAAAAGGGCCTAGTTGGGCGTGGGAGGGGGAATGTCACCAGAAAGTAAATTCAGTTGTGCCTCAAAATTCGAAAGGCAAACCCTTAGGCACAGCGTCCAAGTTTTTGGAGTGGAGACTAGGGAGTTTTCTAGAATTCCACAGGCCTTAACTCTGTTTTATGACCCTGGTTTTGGAATGAGGCATTTCACTTATGAGGAGATAAGGGAAAGCTATGGGGCGTAAATATTGTACACACATGTAAACATCATAACAAAACCTATTATAATTAACATAAACTAATACAGATAAAATAAAACTCCAGTTGAGTTCCCAGCCACCATGAGTTGTGTGGTAGGTAACATGTCTCCAAAAAATCCCTTGAAAATGATCCATCCATTATCCCTGGGCTGGTGACTCTAATCTAAAACATCTGCAGAGCCTTTCTCTGTCCTTACCATTCAGAACAAGCTCTCCCGTGCTGAACATTTGTGCCTCCTTGAGAAGTGGGAAGAGGAAGGAGACTGAAAGCCCTGGCTGAAAGACACCCAAGCATGCTTGGAAATTTCCTCCTGATATTTCCTGTTGTTTCGTTTTGCTTCTCTAAGGCAGGGCCGACCTGAGTCCAGAACAGTGGCCTCTGTTCACTAGTCCTCTCCGTGTCTGCTACTTTTCTGTCCTCACCCGGAAATCTGCACGTTGGCTAGTGACTTATCCTGGCCCTTGAGCTTACGTTTCTCTTTGCAAAGTGCCAGGCCAAGTCACGCAGAAACGAAGGTGCTAGGATTCAAAACCGCGTATCTCACCGCCTTGAATTTGTCACTGCTAGGCCAAAATGCTCCATTCACAAGTTCGCTGTGTTTGTTTTCAGGCCGTTCTATTTCACTAGAAATAACTGGGTCCAGCCAGGTATAGTGACCCAAACCTGAAAGCCCAGCACTGGGGACACTCAGGCAGCAAGAGTACCACAAACTGGAGGCCAGCTGGGGCCACAGAGATGAATGTCTTTAAAAAGAAAAATGTTCAACACTCCGGAGGCAAAGGTGGGCAGATTTGGTCTGAAGAGTGTTCCAGGACAGCCAGGGCTGCATAAAATGAAATGAGAGAGAGGGAGAAACATAAAATTGGAATCATCTTAAATAACTACGGTAATTTGGGAAGAAATAGTATCTTTGAGATGCTAATTTTTCCTATTCATAAGCATGATAATATCGTTCTCCCATTATTAGGCTGGGGGTATCTTTTTTTAGAAGGAGGCTAATCTGTTACTCTAACCTTTTCAGAAAGTTGTGATTTCCGTGTGATAGTCATCTGGATTAGCACCTCTTTACAGGAGAGCTGGGTTCTTTCCTTCGACGAGCCCTTCTTTAATAGCTTACAATGTCTGGGGCGTGAACCACCTCTCCAGCTCTTCGTTGCTCTCTTAAAGGTGCACAAGCACACGTTCTCCCCTACTCCCTGCCTCCTCATTCACAGCCCATCTTTGGTTTGCTTTGTCTTTTGGAGTTAGGGTCTAAGTGCCCTCCCTGGCTGGCCTGGAATTTACTACGTAGACAAGACTGACTGTGATTATTGGCTTGTGCCATTATACCTGGTCCCACAACTTTTTTTAAAAAGTAGTTTTTAAAGCGGTTAATATTTTTTAATGCTGTTTGTTAAACATATGCACAGAGCACTTTATCTTTTTTTTCTTTATTTCTTGAGACAAAGGTTCATGTCTTAGCGATACCGGTCAGGTGTAAATCTTTGGATTTGCAGGAAGGGGATGGGAGAGGAAAAGGAGTAAAGAAAAGATAAAAGAAAGGAAAAAAATTGAGGGGAAGAAAATTATCCTTTATTTGGACTTCATTTAACGTCGCGAGCCTCTGAACTGTCCTCCTCGTTAGTATAGTGGTGAGTATCCCCGCCTGTCACGCGGGAGACCGGGGTTCGATTCCCCGACGGGGAGTCAACAGAAAAGTCTGTTCTTTTGCTACGTTTTGGGACACCAACGGACGGTGACTTTGGTGCTTCTGGTGGTCACCAAAGGAGTTGCATTTTCATGATGGTTCTGGATCAGATCACCACACGCTCTCTGATTAGGACAGCCTGCATGGCCTTCTTTCCGAGAGGGAGGTTCATCCAACGTCCTTGGATCTCAGCTGTGTCCATCTGTTTCAGAATTAGTCCGAAGATTCGCTAGCAGGTGAAACCCCGCTGGATGATGGACGAACGCCCAGGGAGAGCTGCAGTGTGCGGAGCTGCACGACTACTCTCCTTGTGTCTGAGACTTTAAGACAACAGTTTCCACCTCAGGATTCCAAAGGAGGCGAGGGAAAACAGACTACAATCTATAGGACAATAAAGTGTATTGTCTTAGGTTATCTTTGTACTGGAAATTAGCTTTGTTTAATTTTGATTATTTTGCTCACCAAAACATTTACCACCTCCACCTCCCCGCCCCCATCGCTTTTTTTCTTTTTCTTTTCTTTTTCTTTCTTTCTTTCTTTCTTTCTTTCTTTCTTTCTTTTTTCTTTTTTCTTTTTTTTTTCTGAGATAGGATCTTATTTTACAGACAGCCCAGGCTGGCCCAGGACTGGCTAGTATCCTCCTCTATGGGCGTCAATCAAGGCCTAAGATTATAAACCTCTGTCCCTTCAAAATTTGACTTTGACTGTATTTCTATCAATTATTTTCATGCCCCCTTTGCCTGTACAGGGATCTAGAATACACAAACACCCTACCTGAAGGTTTTTTGTTGTTGTTGTTTGTTTTGTTTTCCAGACAGGGTTTCCTCAACTGTCCTGGAACTCACTTTGTAGACCAGGCTGGCCTCAAACTCAAAGATCTTCCTGCTTCTGACTCAAGTGCTGGGATTAAAGGTGTGGGCCACCACTGCCCAGCTCCATCTAAAGTTTGTGTTCAGGAAAACATATGATTTCCAGAGCTGCCTGACTTGACTGAATAAGATTTGATTATACATCAGGTGAAAACTTGACTGGACACACACACATAATAAATAAATAAATAAATAAATAAATAAATAAATAAATAATAAATAAACAAACAAACAAACAAACAAAAATTCATTATAGATAATCTAAATCATGGGGTAAGGAAAATGCCATTGTAAGAAGAACACAAAATCAATAGCTAACAAACTTTTTTATTACATTAAAAATTTTTTGAATTTTTCATACAGTATATTTTGATCATATTCTTTTCTTCTCTCCCAATTTTCCCAGATCTTCCCCATCTCCCTATCCATTCAATTTCATGTCTCTCTCTCTCTCTCTCTCTCTCTCTCTCTCTCTCTCTCTCTCTCTCACACACACACACACACACACACACACACACAATGTAGTAGCTGATAAACCCAGTGTCACTCCATTGGAGAAACCTGATTTTCCCTCAGGTGTGAATTGCAGCTACTCAAGGGTTAGGGTGGGACTTTGTGCCCATTTCCCATCCCCACCTTGGGACTTTGTCTGAATTGAGTGTGTGCAGACCTTGCCTATGCTCTAACATAATCATAAAACTTGATCGAATTTTGATTCATCAACAGTTTTTTTTTTGCAGGGTGCCGTGTGATACATGAAGAATTCTGAGATCAAAAGACAAATGTTACAACTCTCAAGAGTCTATCAGCAGGAACGTTTGTTACTTACCTCTCGAATAAGAAACTCTCCTATATCACACACACAAAGGAATAGAAGAACAATCACAATGCTAAGTAATTAATCTGAAGGCTTTTTGTTTTATTTTCCTTTCCATGACCACAACTCTATTTTGATTTTTTTTGACACAAAACCCTGTCTCTGTAGCTTTGGAGCCTGTCCTGGAATTTGCTCTGTAGACCAGGGTGGTCTCGAATTCTTAGAGATTCACCTTTTTCTACTGGAGTTAAAGGCGTGCACCACCACCACCTGGCTGTGACCACAGTTCCAGACTTCAGAGAATCCACTAATCATTCAAGTTGGAATGTGTAATTGAATGAAGGTAGATCAGAGTTTTTTTTATTTCTATAATGATAATTAATTTATTCTGATCAAGCCTGTCCAAAGTCAAAATTTATATTTGTTGCCTGAACAGGAACTCAAAGCCTAGACCCTTGGGGCAAAAGCTCAATGTGCTGCCAACTACCTGGGCTCTGGAACTGTGCTTCTGTTCATCCTATAAACAGTTTGATTACATAAGGAATTTAAGTTAATGGGGAGAGCTGAAAGACTCATTGGCTTCGGGGACAACCAGGGGCTTACAAAAGCCTGGCTCAGCTACTACCTGTGTTATCTCAGTATCTCCACACTATGCTTACCTTCAATAGTAAGCCAACTATGATATTTGTGATTGAAGAAAGAATGGAGATTATTCCAAGTGAGTTCTTCAGTTTGGATATAGACGCTTGGGGATCACAGTTGCAGACTCCCTGGCCAGCTTGCAGGTGGACCGAGGAAGGAGAACTCGCGTTTAGAAATGTTGGTACAACTGAGCCTAAGCCTCAAGAGAATCAAGGGAAGGCCAAAGAAGGTGCTGGCATTTCTCCTGGGGTTTCTCCTGCACTTAGAGACACCAGTGTCATGTTTTTTAGAGCTTTGGATTTTGTTTTGTGTTTTGTTTTTGTTTTATTTAGTCTCATGCTCCAACTTGCTCAGAAGACTGGAGGCAGCTCGTTAATCCGAGCTGTTTTCAGATCATTCGGTAGTCATTCGTTCACGAGCTGTAGTTTAAATACCTGTAGAGATGTCTCAAAAGACATCGGAATCCGGTTCCGTGGAGTTTCTTTTTTGGGGATCAGCAACTCGGGCATAACTCTAGTAGTTAGACCTGGTCAGAAGTTTGTTGTTGTTGTTGTTGTTTTCAGTACTTTCGAGATGGCTTAGTAGGTAAAGGTACTTACCACCAAGCTTGAAAACATGAGTTCCCTCTCTGGGACTCACATGTATGTAGACAGGAAGGATCAGTTCCTGTGGTTTGTCCTCCAGCATCCACATGTGTGCTGTTGCTCTTGTGTACACATGTAGTTGTTTTACTCCTTTGGCTTTTGGGGGGCCCGCCGCCCAGTTCCCAAACACACACACACACACACACACACACACACACAGACTTTATCTTACTTATGAATGCCCAGCCTTAGCTTGGCTTGTTTCTAGCCCACTTTTCTTATCTTAAAATACCCCATCTTTCTTTTAGCCTCTGGGCTTTTATCTTTATTTCTGTATACCTTTCTTTACTTCTCTGTGGCTTGCTGTGTAGCTGGGTGGCTGACCCCTGATGTCCTCTTCTCCTTGTTCTATCTTGCTCCTTCTTTTCTTTTCTCCTCCCTGATTTCCCCTTCTATTTATTCTCTCTGCCTGCCAGCCCCGCCTATCCTTGCTTCTGGCCTCGCTATTGGCCATTCATGTCTTTATTAGACCAATCAGGTGTTTTAGACAGGCAAAGTAACACAGCTTCACAGAGTTAAACAAATGCAGCATAAAAGAATGCAACACATCTTTGCATCATTAAAACAAATGTTCCACAGCATAAACAAATATAATACATTTTAAAATAGTATTTTAAGATGCCCACACGCAGACGATGTACATTAATTTTGAAAGATCTTCTAAGGAAGTCTGCTTTCCTGTATCGGTGAGGAAATGTTACTTTAAAAAAATTTAAAAGTTGTTTCATTGGTGAGGCTTTCTACTTTGGTTTCAATTTTATTTTATTTTACTTTAATATTTATTTATTTATTTATTTATTTATTTATTTATTTATTTATTTCTATTTTGAGACAGGGTTTCTCTGTAGCTTTGGTGCCTATCCTGGAACTAACTCTTGTAGACCAGGCTGGCCTCAAACTCACAAAGATCCACCTGCCTCTGCCTCCGAGTGCTGGGATTAAAGGCGTGTGCCACCACTACCCGGTGGCTTCGTATTTCTACTCCGTTTGTCTTGTGCTGTTGTGAACACATTAGGTGACAAACTGTGATCCAGTATCGTATGATAGCCCTTCTCTGAAGTAGAACCAAGTTGGCTGTGTGCACTTGGATCACATCCTTTGCTGGCGCCCCTTCCCCTTCTGTGTCCCTCATAGCCGTACTTGGTTAAGCCCCCTCACAGCTCCTATCTAGAATATGACAGTGTTATGAAGATGAAGTGTGAACCACATCCTACTCGCTCTGACTTTCTACTAATCGGGCTTTACACAGAAGGAAAGAGCAGCATCTGACTCTCCTTTGACCTCTGTCCACCCACAGAGAAACCTGTAGCAAGTAGTGCGGTAGGTGATTTACCGTTGGTTTTAACAATGCTGCTGTGTGAAAAGCAAGCGGGAACAATTGGATCGAACGTCTCAGAAAGAGAAGGAAGTAGGGAGATTAGACAAAAGGGGTGAGGATAGGAAAAAGACCGGGGATAAGAGAGGAAAGGGACTGTTACTAGTTCATTCAAATCATCTATAACAAGCCTTCACTTCACAGCCCCTTTAACAGATAATTTAAACAACAACAACAACAACAAAGATGGCTGGTATCAAAACCCGTAGAAGAAAATTGGAAGGTGTCATGAGGTCAGGGTGGAAAACGCCCGCAAGAAAGTGCAATTTTATTGCCAGAAAGAGAGCGCTACAAGAGTTGGACGAGGTCCCTATAGAAGTACTTGGTCCCTTAGAACCCTAGCCTCGGATTCAAATAATCTGATTTACACCGGGATCGGCTCTGAGGAGCGGCTAGCTGGTTGGGGGGCAGGGCTTAGCGTCGGACTAACATGAGGATGCCAGTGGCATCCTAACATTAAGTCACAGCCACCGCCTCTGGGGCGGGGCTGTCCTGGTTCCTTTCTTTGCGCTTAATCCTTTCAATAAAGCCAGAACTTTCATTGCTGAACTCTAAACATAACCGGGAGCTGGCTGGTTTTCATAACAATCGATCATGCTAGCCTGTGGGATCATGTGTCAGGGTGGCCGAGTGGTCTAAGGCGCCAGACTCAAGTGTTCACTTCCTTTGTCGAGGTTTCTGGTCTCCGGATGGAGGCGTGGGTTCGAATCCCACTCCTGACATGGTTGTTCTTTTTCTCGCATCATTCATAACGCGTAGTCTGTTTATTGAACCTGTCTGGAACGACTTTCTCCGGTAATTATCACCTGGTTTTGCACCTTCTGTTTTCTTTTCTTTTTAACCCTAGTATTTTGACCCATTCTTTTTTTGTTATTCTATTTTGTGCCCTTGAACCCAAACTGATCCTCCTGCCTCTGTCACTAAACCCCTAGGCAAATCCTTAATATGCTTAGGGTTCTTAGTGTTTATCTCTGAATATTCCCAGTGGCAAGTTGTTACAGTTTTGCTTGTGATCAATCTAATTACATAAAAAAGCATCGGCTCTTGTTTTGTTTTTGTTTGGGGAGTGTTATTCTTCCAGCTGACCTCCATTCCATTTTAGGCAGGGCTGGCTGATGTGTGGGACTGCTGCCCAGCTGTGCTGAGTTTTTGTTCTCTTATTTGTAATTGTTCCACGTCTCCGTTTGTCCTTCTTAAGTCTCATTCACTTTCTGTTGTTGCTGTGCTGTCTTGGTGAAGAGTGTTCTAAAGGTCTTTTAGATTATAATAAATTCTAGCTTTAGGCTATAACCCAGGGGCACAGTACTTGCCTAGCATAAAGGAGGCTCTGGGTTCTCTCCATCCCCAGCATCAAAAACCAGTCTTGACGGGATGGTGGATGATTTCACCATCCTTGTGCGCTAATGGCTTTCTTCTGGATTCCATGGATTTCTGCACACAGCGTACTCTGAGTATTTTACACCTGTGTTTTGGACCGTCCTAATCTCAGGAGCTTGCTCCTTGCGAACCTGGCAGAGATCTGAGGTAGCTGAGGGAGATCTGAGGTAGCTGAGGGAAAAGAGTCTGCCACATAGAACAATTAGGGTGTTAAGCTTCTTCTGCCCTCATTGCACATCTGTATCTTCCCCGGCGCCAGCCTTGCTCTAGCTGACCTCTGATGTGGTCTTTTGGAACACTGTGCTGCAGTGCTCTTTCTTGGGAGCAGGGGTGAGTGGGTGGGGGGAAGAAGCACCTTTCAATACACATCTGCAGAGTGTATAGGAGTCCTACCGTTCTCAAGCATCAAGTTCATGTATTTCTTTAGCTCCCAGTACATTTTGATCTTGTACCTGTGCCTTTTTAAGATTCTCCGGTATAGGAGCTGGAGAGATGGCTCAGTGGTTAAGAGCACTGCCTGCTCTTCCAAAGGTCCTGAGTTCAATTCCCAGCAACCACATGGTGGCTCACAACCATCTGTAATGGGGTCTGGTGCCCTCTTCTGGCCTGTAGGCATACACACAGACAAAATATTGTATACATAATAAATAAATATTTAAAAAAAAAAAAAGATTCTCCGGTATAAATCAGGTTGGTTCTACAAAGTTCATTCACCTAGTCCTTATTGTTCACTTGTTACCTGCAGAGCAATCCTTGGCTATCTATACCTTACAAATGGGTACCACACAATGGTTGATGCCCCGATCCTTGGTTTTGCCAGTACCGAGGCACTTCTGGACAAACAGAACGCATGAGGTGGAGCTGTTGATCACATATTCTGCTAGAATAAATGATTATTATTGCTGGGCAGTGGTAGCACACACCTTTAATCCCAACACTCGGGAGGCAGAGACAGGTGGATCTCTGTGAGTTTGAGGACAGGCTCCAAAGCTAACCAGAGGAAAGCCTGTCTCAAAAGACAAAAAAACAAAAATAAAAAAGTGAAGACTTGGTGCATTATGAGGATTCCTTATGAGGAAGAGTGATGCTGGGGGAAATATGTAGATAAGAAATGGATCAGTTAAGAGAGCCTTAACAGTCACATCTCCAGAGTTAAGCTGAAAATGAATGTGCCACGGGATAGCCAAAATAATTGCTAATCGTTGTGGTGCGCTTTTGAGATTTTATTCTTGTGTATTTGGATGTTTTGCCTAAATGTGCTAAATGTGTATCTGCATACCACATGAGTACCTGGTACCCAAAGAGGCCCAGAGAGGGCATTGGTTGTGAGCAGCCATGTGGCTGCTAGAAACCAAACAAAGGCCCTCTGGGAAGGCAGCTCTTGATAGGTGAGCAATCTCTCCAACCCCACCCCCCTTTTTTAAGTAATGAAAATTCTGCTGGTGACTCACACTTGTAATGCAGCACTCCGGAGGCAGAGGCAGAAGAATCACCACAAGTTTGAAGCCAAACTTGTGTCTATATAATGAATTCTAGGTCAACTATGGCTACAGTGTGAGATTTTTTTTTACTCAAAAAACAAACAAGCAAGACAAAAGTATGAAACAATGTTTAAAAAACAGACTTTGGGAAATGGGCAAATCAAGATTGTGGTTTTTCAGAGAAGGTGAACAGAAAAGGGTCACACTAATTTTGGGGGCACAGAAAAAGGCTACAATATTTTTTGGGGAGACACAGAAAGGAGTTACACTGATTTTATCAGCAGAGAAAAGTTCTGACAAAGGAAAAGACAAGTCATATACAGTACAAGTTGCTGTGACATTAGCAGTCTCAAAACATTAAGAAGCCATTGTTGGTGCAAAGATAGCAAACATTACGAAATTCAAAGCTTACAATTATCCACACATATGTGTAAATGTACACATTATGATTTATTTACTAATACCTTTATAAATAATCCTCTAGCCCCAATTGTATAGAGAGCTGAAAAGTAAGTCTCCTTTCCCTCTTAAACACTATTTCCTTATTTCTGAAAACATGGTCAACACCTGTGAAGCCATCGTGTTCCATTTCTGACTACACATGATTTTTATTAGGATGAGCAATAAGTATTCTCGGGGTCGGGATGTTGGAAGATGTTCTTCGCTCAGCAAAGGGAGTTTTCCCTTCCTGCCACACAGAGGCTTGCTAGAAACCCAATGAGAGTAGAGCCCAGAAAAAGACGGCTTTCCTGTTTCTCTCTCCTTCAAGGAGCCTTTAGCAAAGATGGGGCCATAGCCCCTGATGCCAGGCTGTCTGTCCTTAAAATGCAATGTGCTCAAAAACATATACCCAGTTATCTTTACGACATTCTGATGCCACTTTCTTGAGACACGCCCCCCAAAGTAAGTGTGCTTTGTCCTTTTTCTGAGCACCTCTCTCTGTGAATGTGTGTGTTTAACTCTATATCAAAATTTTTTCATAAATACATTATAATTTTGCTTCATAAAGCAAAATGTAATAGATTATAATAGAATAGTATAAGCAGTTTATGAAATAGTATATGATTTATATAAATAATGAGATGTCACCACACATTAAACCATATCACAACACAAAAGATGGACAATCTGCATTTATGTATGGATCTACATAATATCTATATGATACATATTCCTACACATATTATCTAACATATTTGTGTTACATATTTATCTATGTTACATATTTATCATAATGCAAACTTTCAGAAATGAGGCACAGAATACTTCAAACAAGGTACCAGCCAAGGGAATTAAGGAAGTAGTGTTTTAGAATGAAAAAAGATGTGTTATTCAGTTGGGGTGATGCGAGAACTTTCACATATCCTTGTTTTAAATCACAGTATATTAAACAGTAAATTACAGTATATTAAATCAAAAATTGAATTTTGATTACTTTTTTTAGATGAAATCTTTGTGCTGCCAAGGAACACTTCCTACAGTTGAGAGGGTGGAGGTCTGAAATTTGAGGAGGTAGAAAGCAGATATTGTAAACAAACAATAAAAGAAAATGAGAAGAAAAGCTTTAAGTATTATAATAGAATAAAATAAAGCGAAATGCACACACAGCTTCTCAAGGTGACACATTTCAGAAATGCTGACGCCAGCAGCAGAAAGTGCAGTGAATCGTTCACTCACTACCACCGATAGACGCCTCATAGGCAAAACACCACCGACTCTGGCGGGACTCGAACCCGCAACCTTTGAATCTCTTAACCACGCTAGAAGTCCAATGCGCTATCCATTGCGCCACAGAGCCTACTGGCACAACGCTCCTTCCCTAAGACTTCTGAGTATTTACTTGGTTATCCACGCACTATTTCTTATGAATACTATTACTCCCATTTCTGTAGCACTTCACACGGAAAAGTGCAAGAAACAGAAGGACACGCGATCCTCTACGTGACTTTTGGCCCTTTCCCATGCCTATTACAACGGAAAAGTTTGACCGAGGATCCACCTCGAGTTTCCGAGCTTGGTGGGCACACGCTTGTAACCTTGGCACTTGAGAGGCTGAGGCAGAAGGATTGCCTTAAATTCCAGGCCATCCTGGGCTATAACAG
>JABTXL010021127.1:226280-251280 GCA_025134845.1 Neodon shergylaensis | reverse complement strand
ATTTCAAGTCCATCGCCTTAACCACTCGGCCACGACTACCTGTTCCTCACAACTTCTGAAGTGCTAATATAAACTAATGGATAGGTGAAATTTTCACGGAACTCTAGATTTTTTTAGAAAAACTACAATTTTTATTTTTAGAAATAAAAAAATTTTTAGAATTTTTATTTTTAGAAAATAAGAATTTTCTAGCTTATACCAAGAAACAAGAGAACCGCAGACACGGTTGCAAGAAAGTAAAGGCTTTCTAGGGGCGATCCCTCGCTACTGATTCATTCTCTGGAATCCGTGGAGAGGGGTCTGCGGTTCAAAGTAAACTTAAACAAGAAGTGCCAACGCAAGGAGCAAGGAAAGTGAGAAAACTCAGGCCACTTTAGAGTTAAAATCTACAACCCCCGCTGCCCTTACACTGCAGAGGGACTGGGGTGTTGGGAAGACGGGGGGGGGGGGTCTTGTGTTCTCAGACCTCAGATCTCACTGTAGCTAAAACTGCGCCCCCAGACGCCTGAGTCCGGTAGAGGAAGGAACTCCGAATACAATTTCCAAAGGTTTTGACTTAGTGAGAGTAGCTCTGTTGCCTTAAAAAAGGACAAGTGATTAAAGACACGCAATTTTCAACAAATCCAATAAAATTGACGTGACTGCTTCCTTATGTCCGACACTTAGGAGGTTGTCTGAGTAGGATCAGGAAAGGAACTGGCATAATTTATTTTACCTCTCTTCGCATATATGTCAGGAATTCTGTATCGTGTGCTTCATCTCGAAGCATATATATTCCAGAGAATTTATCCGAGATGTAGCTATAGATATAAATGCTATAGATATTTAGATAGATCTTGAATACGTGACCTCCGTGACTCACAGGGAGGTTCTCTCAACTTGTGTTTCCCTTTGGTTTTATATGTTCCTGTGCTGTTTTTGAAACGGAGTCGCTATAACAGTCTGGCCTTGAATTTGCTATGTAGCTGAGGACGCTCTACAACGGTAAGCCAGTGTCCTCGGAGGTCAGAAAAGGTTGTGGTGTTAGTTGAGGCTGAGGGTATAGGTCAGTGGGACTCTTGCCTGAATGCTGGGAACCAATCTCAGATCCTCTGGAAGAGCAGACATCTCTTCGACCCCTTTAACTGGGATTATTTTAATAACTTGTTTAGTTTAAAAAAAGGGGAGATAGAGGACAGTTGTATGAGTTCTGTGAGTGTGTGTGTGTGCATTCCTGTGTGTGTGTGCATTCCTGTGAGTGTGTTTGTTGTGTGCTACAAGGAATTGAACCCAGGACCATAGCAGGCAAATGCTCCACCGCTAAGTCCAAGGCTCACATTTTTTAGTTTTGGAGAGCTGTGTTTCTTGAGGTCAACTCAAAATTAGTCTTACATATGTATGCAGAAAAAGAACGTTTAAAAACATATAATGCATTCTTAAATCAAATGGCTGTCAGTTCTCTAATTATAGAACAATAAAATACACACAGGAAATGTTCTAAACCTAGGTGCTGGGACTGTAGTTCACTGGCAGATCACACCTAGCATCTGTGAAGCCCTGAGTCAGGCCCCTGCCTTACACAGGCACGCACACACATATGTTGAATGTATTATTCAAACATCAAACAGTACATTTCTCTCTTGACGGTGTGATATTCCCAGCCATCAGAGGGTTGCACAGCTGATTTAGCTATGTACATGCAAAAACCAAAACTATTTTATCTTGAATTACACCCAATTTTCAGAAGAAATACAAGAGTATCTTTGATTGTAATCTAATGAAAACTGAACACTACTTTAAAAGACACTTTTGGAAGTTCGAATTAATTTTTACAGAACAAACTCGGTAATTTTTTTCTGTTTCCTTAACTGCCTCCAATTCTACCTATAACTTAATAAGCGTGTGTTGTTCGCAGACTGCATCACTGTGCATCTTTTGCAGGTGGGTAGGGGCCAAGCCATTTAAAGTCTTCACCTGCTATTTGATATTTTCCTGAGGCAGAGTCCATATTTGCAAATTACTCAAATCATAAAAAGCAAAAATCTGGTACAAAGGGAAGTGGAGATCTGGCTTGTGAGTAGCATTGTATGATAAAGGTGTCCCCTTTAAAGACTTGCTTATCAGTTTAGTTCTGTAAGTGCTCGAGGAAAATGTGCTATCCATGTTTAAGCACCTAGCAAACCTCACTTCTGTAAGGCAACCAGAAACATTGCTGAAGGCATAGACAGCATCCAAGGGCAAAAAACCAGTACACATCACTGAAGAAAGCTAGTTTCCAAGTACCATGTGAGCACGGATCCTTCTCCCTGCCTCTTTTTCCTCAATTAAGACATAAGGATTAAGTGATATCATGTTTACACATGAAGTTATTTTGCAAGATCCAAAGTAAATTTTTGTAGCTAGCATTATTTTGTTAAGGTGAACCCCGCTGTTCACCTCGTCTCAGTAATGTAGACTTACATTTCACTTGCTTTTATTAGCTTCAGAACTTTAATCTCAAGGAGTTTCAAAACTTACTTAGAAGGCTAAAAATGGGTAGCCACTCAGGTTTTGTGAATTGTTTCCATCATTCACAATCCCACAGAGGATTTAGATCGTGTCCCAGTTGTTGACTGTACCTCGAGGATTGCTGGTACAGAAGATAGGAAAGTTAATCTCTGGAAATATCTCTTTCCCTGGGAGGAACATCAGCTCTGAGGATGAAGTATGTCAGTTTGTCACTAAATCATTATTTCTGTCTGAGAGGCCTCAAGTAGTTCAAATAAAATAAATTATATATTATATTGTATATATAAAGAAAATACAACACTACTAGAAAAGTTAGACGTTAGAA
The DNA here is from genome assembly GCA_025134845.1 of Neodon shergylaensis. Taxonomy (NCBI): domain Eukaryota; kingdom Metazoa; phylum Chordata; class Mammalia; order Rodentia; family Cricetidae; genus Neodon; species Neodon shergylaensis. The sequence continues at coordinate 248,468 of JABTXL010021127.1, read as the reverse complement.
GACTAAAGTTAAGCCAGGTTCCTTACCCTTCCGTGCCAGTTCATCCTCATGTAGTCGTGGCCGAGTGGTTAAGGCGATGGACTAGAAATCCATTGGGGTCTCCCCGCGCAGGTTCGAATCCTGCCGACTACGGTGTCTTATTGAAGGCTCACGAATTGTGACGCTATTACTTTTCAGAAGATTTCTTCAATGACTAATAAGTTCTTTAGGCGGCTCAATAAAAACCCCCTTTGCATGTTTTCACAGCACCAAGCTCAGGAAAAAGTTGTGGAAGCTTTTAAACACAATTAATCATAGACCTAGAGAGGTTTTCTTTTCTTCTACTATGAAGAGCCCAGTTCACTATGTGGCCTTTAATGCTGATCTTTCATTTCTGTGTTCCAAATGCTGGTATTATTATCAGTAACTACTGTTGTTACTGTTGTGTTGTTTCTATTTTTTTTTTAAATATTTATTTATTATGTATACAATATTCTGTCTGAAGGCCAGAAGAGAGCTCCAGACCTCTTTACAGATGGTTGTGAGCCACCATGTGGTTGCTGGGAATTGAACTCAGGACCTTTGGAAGAGCAGGCAATGCTCTTAACCACTGAGCCATCTCTCCAGCCCCTGTTGTTTCTATTTTTATCTTGTGCTAGTTGACTTCTTTCTTTCTTTCGTTTTTCTTTTTTTTATTTTTTGTGACACATCTCCATGTAGACCCATCTGTTCTGGAACTCCCTCTGTAGACCAGGCTGGCCTCCAACTAAAAGATCCATCTGCTTGGCTGATTTCTAATTTCTTCTGTTGAATCATAGGACAATTGTATTCAGCTTTTTAAATTATTTACATTTAAATTAACAAATACATTTTAATACAGCTATGTGTGGTTGAATAAAAAGTTTGGGAAGTACTAGCATTAATGTCATTTTTTAAAAAATTCATTTATTTTTCTTTCTCTCCCCCCCATCCCATCACCCAAGACGGGGTTTCTCTGTGTAACAGCCTTGGCTGTTCTGAAACTGGTTTTATAGATCTGGTTGGCTTTGAAGTGACAAAGATACATTTGCCTCTACCTCACAAGTGCTGGGATTAAAGGCATAGACCACCACACCTAACAAGTTTAAAAATTTTAATTTATATTCAGAATCAAATGTATTACCATTAAGTATTAATATTACCTTTCGTAACCATTAATGCAAATTTTCTGTATAATTAGCAAGGCAGAAGCTTGTTTTTGTTTGTTTTAAGTGGTTTTTTCTGCCTTCAGGGTATACCTTTAATGCCAGCGCTTGAAAGATAGAGGCTGAAGGATCAGAAGTTCAAGGTCCCCAGGGCAGAGCAAGCTTGATACCAGCCTTGGTTGCCTGAGACCTTGTTATATGTATGCATGCATGTATGTATGTATATAGGCTCCACTTACGTAGAATTGAGGACACACAGAAAGTGACAAGACAAGAAATTCTGTTTCTATTTACATGCCTTCCTGTTGGCATTAATGATCAAAGAAAGTGGGTTACCCCAGAATGTAACCAAGACTCTGTGGCAGCTGGGAGGAGCAGTCTTGATAAACTGACCCTCAAAGAGCTGTGTGGAAGCACATTTACAGTTTGTTACACAAAAAAAATTGACTTTTGAATAAAACAAAGTTCCTCATTCTAATCTAGGTGTTTTGTGAAGGAAAACATCGCACCCAGGAAACTTTAGTCCTTATTGTGTACTGTTTGCAGTACCCAATAGTGCAAGATGCCCCAGGTTTGCCCGGAACATCTTTTTTTTTTTTTTTTTTTTGGTTTTTCGAGACAGGGTTTCTCTGTGGTTTTGGAGCCTGTCCTGGAACTAGCTCTTGTAGACCAGGCTGGTCTCGAACTCACAGAGATCCGCCTGCCTCTGCCTCCCGAGTGCTGGGATTAAAGGCGTGCGCCACCACCGCCCGGCTTGCCCGGAACATCTTGTGACCAAAGTCAAGCAAAGGCTCTAAAGTTCCCTCAGAAAAACAACTCTGTAGATAACAGAAAATAATCGCTGTTCTATACAATGATTTCTTCAAGGTCAAAGTACTTCTAGAAAAGTACCTGTTTTGGAGTGAGGCAACCCAGACAGACAAATATCACATGTACTCACTCATAAGTAGTTTTTAGACACAAAACAAAGAAAAACCAGCTTACAATTCACAATCCCAGAGAACCCAGACAACAATGAGGACTCTAAGAGAGACATGCATGGATCTAATATACACGGGAAGTAGAGAAAGACAAGATCTTCTGAGTAAATTGGGAGCATGGGGACCATGGGAGAGGGTAAGAGGGAAGGAGAGAGGAAGGGAGGGGAGCAGAGAAAAATATATAGCTCAGTAAAAACAATAAAAAAGAAAACAACTGTTCTGGTGTTTGCCCTAGATACAATGAAAACAGCGATTTCATTTCAGTGTTTACCCTAGATATAATGATTCTACTGGAATTCCGCTACATCCCCTCATGCTGCTCCTGACACGGGAAGATATCAGAAAGTGAGGGCGTGTTCAGAGTGGGGCTCTCACAATATGTTTTGAAAATGAACTCGATAGCCCTCTACCCATGGGCTCTAGTCTTTTTTACTAGATCCACAAGTGTCTCAAGTGAGTGGTCTAAACGTGAGGAACAAAACTGGACAGTGGTGCTGTACACCTTTAATCCCAGCACTGAAGAAGCGGGCAGATCTCTAGCTGGAGGCCAGCTTGGTCTACAGAAATAGTTCCAGGACAGCCAGGACTACACAGAGAAACCCTGTCTAGAAAAACCAAACAAATAAAAAAGAGAGGAACTATTCAAGAACCTTTTCTGAGGAAGTGAACTCACAGAACTGATTTGAGAAACCACGGGTGTGGGCACGGGTGCACTTGTCACCTCCTAACTCACCACATTGTGTTTATGAATCATGAGCAACTCGAAGCTATTTCTTCAGCGGTGTTGTGCTTCAATTACACTTTGACACTTTTTAAACTCTTTAGTTACGTTATGCAATACAAAAGAAAATCTAAAACCCTCTTGTTGTTACCCAGTGTTTTCTTTGTCTTGTTATTTATTTTTCTTCTCAAAAATCTTTTCTTTGTTTTGTGAGACAGGTTTGTTTGTAGCCCTCAAACTTGATAGCTGGCAACAATGACCTTGAACTCCTGGTCCTTCTTCCCAAATGCTGTGATTACAGACAGGGACAACATGCAAAATTTCATGTTCTTGTTGGCAGACAGCATGCAGAATTTCATGTTCCCGGTGGCATATAATGGAGCCCTTTGCAGGAGGAACAAGGTGAGCATTTGCTTTCTCTCTGTCTGTCTAGAAACAACCGAACAGGGTGCAGTAGTTCAGGACTTACACAGGCGGGAGTCAGAGTCACAAGGTGACAGTCACACCATCTAGAATCAATGACTTTAACTGAGGGATGGGGGTGGACAGTGGGAGGTGGGGAGGGACAAAAAGAGTGGCAGGAAACTGGATCAGAAGTTAAGGTCAGCCTCCACTGCAGAGCAAACTTAAGGCCAGCTTCAACTATCTTTTTTTTTTTTTCTCCCAAGACAGGGATTTTCTGTACCCCGACTGTCCTGAAACTCACTTTATAGATTAGACTGGCCTCAACTCACAGAAATCCACCAGTCTCTGCCTTCCCAGCACTGGGATTAAAGGTGTGGGCCACCATTACTCCAAGAGACCTTGCCTTTAAAGAAAAAAAAATAGAGGTTTGTATTACATAGAATTGTGACATTAAGAGTCAGGAGAAAAGTAGTGGATTCCCGTGTGTGATATATATATATATATATATTCATAGTATACACCCACATATATATTATAATGGTGTTACAGGTTTATAATTCCAGGTATTTGAGAGACTGACAAAGAAGATTTCAAGTTCTAGGCTTGTCTGGACTACAGAGTGAGTTCAAGCTTACCATAGGCAACTTAGTAAGTTTTGTCTCAAGATAAAGCAAAGCCAGGGCTGGAGATAAAGTTCAGTGGCAGAGCGTCTGCTCAGCAAGCACCGTGCTTTAGGTTCTGTTTTCCAAGACCACAAAACACAGACTAGAGCTGTTGACAAAGACTGAAGGTCATTAGAGAACCTGTACGTACATTTTCATGATGTCATTTCAAATGGGTAAGTCATTCTTGAGTCTTGAGTCTTGAGTTCCCTCTTGGGAACAGGATTCAGAGTTTACTTTCACAGATTGTTTTCAGTGCATAAGAATCAGTTTTCCTTAACCTAATGTGGGCCATGAGCGTCCCTTACACCCCTCCTCCCTCCTCCTACAGTCCCATTCAGTTGTCCCTGCATCCCCACTTCGGTCTCTCTTCTGTGCGTCTTGTTTTCTCCCTTCTGAGCATCTGCTCTGCACACGACCTCCCAACCCCCCTCTGCTCTCTGTCTTCCCTCTTCCTCCCCTTATAATGTCCCACGGAATTTCCTTCCTCTCTTCTTCTCTCCCTCTAAAAGGCAAGCCAGAATCTCATTACCAGGTCTATGTCCTGTACACACATGGAGACATGTATGATCCAGGTCTTCTAGAAGTTCTTTCTCTCCACGTGTTGTCTTACATTTATTCTATTAAAAAATTAGAACTAGGAGAAGGGCATCCAGTTGTCTACAACTAAAGATCTTTTGCTCCAAGAAAAAAATTTCATAGCAGAGGATGGTTTCGATCCATCGACCTCTGGGTTATGGGCCCAGCACGCTTCCGCTGCGCCACTCTGCTCCCGAAAGAAACTGCTCCTAAGATAGGATATAGTTTCATCCAGTCTAGGAATAATTTATTCTGTGTCCGTAGTGCTCTCTTTTCCACTGCCTCCTTCGCACTTAGTCTTTGTGATCCACATCTGACCAAGACTGCCAAAGGGATCTTCCTGGGACGGAAATTAAGAGCTCAAAGACTGGATCAAGAACGACTTCCCTGGGTTTGGAGTTCTTCGGGGTCGTTACCAGCATGAATTTTTGCCGGTGGATGTCGGCTTTCCAGAGGAAGAAACCTGCCAAGTCCTTCCAATTTTTTTTTTTAACAGTCATGTCCTTAACCACCAAAGCCGCCTCGTCTGGTCTACCTCCTTCTCCTCCTAAGGATCCCATTTCCCTCCGTCTTCCAGGCGCCTATTCCCATCAATTGGACAAATTTACTACACGTCCAAGCTTCAGCCTGAGTTTGCAGCTTGGGACTGTATTCTAAGCACCAGCACTCAGAGGCTGAGGCAGGAGGATTGCCTTGAGTTCCAAATCAGAGTAGTTTACAAAGACTCTAATGCAAAAGGGAAACAAATATTTATTAAATACAGAATGAATAATGAGATTCATGTCACCATTAAATGTTTAAACACTGCATTTTAAAAATTCCTAACATACAAAAGAAAATAAACGCTATACTAATGATTTATTTATTTATTTTTGCCATTCTGAGAATTTAAATCTTTTAGTTTTTCAGTCAGATGGAAGCAAAAAGTGTTTCCTTGTAGAACTTCCATCTGGGACTTCCTTATATCTCAGACAGGTTAGGTAGTATTCTAGATCTCGGTAAGAGATTGGGTGATTCCCTGAGTTTCTTGGAGGGAAGGACTCAATTCCAGCATGACAAACAGGTTAAATTTGGTAAAGAAGGGCGAGCCTTGGGGTGAGGTTTTTGTTTAGAATAGGTCACGTTTCTTTTTCTTTTTTATTAGTCCCAGAATTTCCTCCAAACTTCTAATGTTTTGATTCTAGTTAGGTTTGATTTTGTAAAGTCAGAGGCCCAAATGGACTCCTAGTCCATCACTTTAATTCCTCAGTCACAACTACACAAATGACTGTTGTGTTTAAATAAAATAGCTGTCATTAAACGTAGATCCCATTGCAAGATTTTTTTGTTTCTCTGTTTGTTGTCTTTCGAGACAGGGTCTCTCTGCAACTTTGAGGCCTGTCCCTAAACTAGCTCTTGTAGTCCAGGCTGGCCTTGAGCTCACAGAAACCTGCCTCTCTCTGCCTCTTGAGTTGGGGGATTACTGGGATTAAAGGCGTGCACCACCACCAGTTTTTTGTTTGTTTGTTTTTGTTGTTTTTGTCCCTTTCAAGGTTTAACCAGAAGCTAGAATGTTCAGAGCCAGGGTTTTCTACCTCTTGTTCTTTAGATGACTTTGAGGTTAGCGCAGGACCAGACACCTTATCTTGTTGATCCGTGAAAATGAAACCAGCTAGCCAGCCCTGGCAGCCCAAGACTGCCATCTCAGACTGTCTCTTAGGACGGAGCCGCCAGATAATGTGCTCATCAGCAGGTGAACGCACAAAGAAAATGCGGTGCAGAAGCACTGTGAAATTTAATTTCTATAATAAATAAATATGAAGTCATACCTATAGTAGGATGAAACTGCAGGTATTTTAAGTGAAACAAACCAGACTCAGAACCACAACAATAAAACAATCTAGTTTTAAGTGTGCACTCGTGTTTATGTGTGTGTGTGTGTGTGTGTGTTATGTCATCAAAGCAGAAAGGGAGACCCTCAGAAAAAGAAATCTGTAACAGAATACATGACATGGAAGGAGCAGGGTTTGGGGAGGGTGAGGTAAGCAAAGTGCAGGACGGATGAGGAAGAGGGATGAGTAAGAACAAAGTAGAATAACGTCTGTATAAAAATGATATAATGAATCGGATTATTTCTAATGCTAACTTTAAAAATTAATGAGACCTTCTAATTGTGTATGGGCGCGGGGGTGGGGGACGGGTAGAAGCAGTGGAGGACAACAGGTAGAAACAGTCCGTTGTTGTGAATATGTAAGGATTAGAGTTTAGATTATTTGGAAGATTTAAAGAATCTGCTCTGCAAAGGAAAAACAAAGTAGGTTCCACCGAGATTTGAACTCGGATCGCTGGATTCAGAGTCCAGAGTGCTAACCATTACACCATGGAACCCCACACGCAAGGATTCGGGACTGCTCAATGATGAGGTATAGTTCCATTGCCGAATTCGGATTGCTTCAGTAAAAAGAATCTAATTTAATCTTCCATTTTAGGTTTTACTATCCGTCGCTGCAGCACGCCTTCCTTCTCAGTTGTGCTCGGGTCTATTCCTGCAACGTGGAAGCCAAAGTCGCTCTGGGCATACGGTAAGGTTGATCTGGGTCCTCAATCTCAATGTCTCCAACCTTCCTCCACAGCTCTGAGGACCCAGCAGGGAACGGATGGCGTCATCCTCGAACCTGCGGCTGCGCAGTCGCCTTTGAAGAGCGAAAGTTAATTTCTATTTGTGGCCGACTTCTTAGGGGGCGGGGAGGTTCCAGATCCTAGGAAGGCTCAGTCACCTCTCGACAAGCTAAGACACACGGAAAGTTAATATTCAGGGAGGGTGTGGTGTCACACGCCGTAATCCTGCACGCAGGAGAATTGCGGCTAGAGCTAGAAAGATTCAGCAAGAGCTAGAAAAAGTTTGAGTGCAAGTTTGTGTATCTATATCTCGCTGAGGAAGCTTTGACTTTCTCTTCTGACATTTAACTGTTTTAATGTTCAGGGACTAGGGGAGCATCCTATTATGTTTGTTTGGTATTCTCTTTTGGAAAACCCACTGATGTTAGGAGCCATTTCCCTCCTAACAATCATTACAGGAACCATCACCCTGGGGAGTCTGCAGAGAACCCCACACCCATAATTATGTTGAGAATTGTTCTATTGACAGAACCTACCCCACACCCAATTAGCTGTTATCTGTTAGAGGAACCCGCCTCACATTCCAGCTATCCAGGGAACTAGGCGTTTCAACTTGTGAATGACCTCCTGGCCTATGTGACCTGACCGAACGTAACCTCTGGCCTACGTGACCTGACCGAACGTAACCTCTGGCCTACGTGACCTGGACCAGGGGCTATATAAACAGCAACCCTGACCCTAATAAACGAAGGCTGTGACAAACTTAGCATGGCCTCCTCCTTCTTTCCTAGCCCATTCCCTTCCAGGTAGCACCCCTCCGTGACCCTGGAATAACTGATTGCAGGGTGGGTTACAAACCCCTAGACTGAGTAGCCCACCCAACGCAATCGACACACTGAAATAGTTTGCCTCTTTTCCTTTTTCATGGTCTTTCTGTCTGTCCTCTTGTGCCCGCTTGTCTATCTCTGGATCTATATTCGGGATCTACATTTTGTTCGGCATATGCAGTGTAACAATTCTCTGGCTCTTCTGCACTCACTCATGGTGTCTAACAGTGAGAAAAACTACTAATGAAGTGTTGGTATCGTATTTGCCTGGACGTAGTGACTGGTTTCTTTCTGCACTGGAAGTTGTTGTATACACAGTCTCCAAAGAGAAGTCTCTAGGTTGTTTTTCAGAGGCATTACTGTCCTACTTTTCTCCATTCCGTGTGCATTTTACCTGGGTTTGTTTTTGATGTGATTAATATATTTCCATGTCGATGGCCAGTTGAAACACTCATTTATGAACTTCACTTATTGGAATTCCTAGTGCAAAGCAGAGTCACATTGTTTTTAATCAAGTGACTACTTGAGTAGTTCCACTTGGGATGTGTTTATCTCCCCCTAATCTGTGAATTTCCCTGAGCAGGAGCCATACATTGTTGGCTGTGGCTTTATGGTAGTTGTTTTCCATTCCGAAAGCTATTCTTTCTGCTAATTATGTTTTATGAGCATTTACAAACACTTTGCTGGTGACTTCAGGTGTTAAGAGAACTTGGTCAGGTAGGTCATTGAGCACACTTGCAGCTCAGTAGGCTACAAGGTTGCATTTAGGTTTTGGTGCCTAAAATGAACATGGGCTATTAATGCAACTTTATTTGTTGTTGGTTTTGTCTGCTTGTTCTTAGCTTGCAAAGCGCTTGCTAAGCTCTGCACTATTTAAACCTAGATTCCTCTGCTAAGCTCTGCACTATTTAAACCTAGATTCCTCTTACGTAGCTTTAAAATGGCAGGAAGACTGCTTTGTTTTTAAAAATGGCCCTTTGATCTCCTTGTCGGGGAATCGAACCCCGGTCTCCCGCGTGACAGGCGGGGATACTCACCACTATACTAACAAGGAAGACGACCGACTTACGTTTTTTTTTGTCTACATTAGGTACCCCTGTTTATCAGCGTTGACCTATTTAGGAAAGAATACACCAAAGTTAAGTATAATCATAGCCTGAGCGACATGCTTGATAAGTTTGGTGAAGAATTCGACGCGAATGATTTCGCTTACACTTTTTTTTTCCCCTCTGTAACTCCAGATACTATAATTATCATGAATTGGTAAAAAAGTGTACTGTACAGAATCAAACTTGCCGTTAGATGACCCTAATGACCATCATCTTAACCAGTTGGCCACAAACATAAATTTTTGAATCTTTTTATTTTTGTTACATGATAGAGATGAAGGAGCAAAAATTATTTTCTTTTTTTATTTTATTTTATTTTTTAGAGACGGGGTCTTGCTATGTTGCCCAGGCTGGAGTGCAGTGGCTATTCACAGGCGCGATCCCACTACTGATCAGCACGGGAGTTTTTGACCTGCTCCGTTTCCGACCTGGGCCGATTCACCCCTCCTTAGGCAACCTGGTGGTCCCCCGCTCCCAGGAGGTCACCATATTGATGCCGAACTTAGTGCGGACACCCGATCGGCTTAGCGCACTACAGCGCAGAACTCCTGGACTCAAGCGATCCTCCCGTCTCAGCCTCCCGAGTAGCTGGGACTACAGGCTGCGCCACCGCGCCCGGCCAAAAATTATTTTCAACGATTGTCAATACAAAATCAGATTCTCTAATGGCACACAGTTTTTTTTTTTTTTTTTTGGATAAAAGATGATTTGATTAAAACACAACCCTTTTAGGATAAAAATCCTTTTTAGGATAAAAAAAAACCCTTTTGCCGGGCGGTGGTGGCGCACGCCTTTAATCCCAGCACTCGGGAGGCAGAGGCAGGCGGATCTCTGTGAGTTCGAGACCAGCCTGGTCTACAGAGCTAGTTCCAGGACAGGCTCCAAAACCGCAGAGAAACCCTGTCTCGAAAAACCAAAAAAAAAAAAAAAAACTTTTTAGAATAAAGGAATAAACACCCTTTGTAGGATAAAAAAGATCATCTTTTCGGGATAAAAGATGATTTGATTAAGCCCCTCCCCCTGTCCCAAGACTCAATGACCTCCAGGCCACCTGAACAGAGACTGGCTAGACGCTCATACCTTTAACCCCAGCATTCCTGAGACTGAGGCAGGAGGATTATCTGGAGTTCAAGGACAGCCTGGGCTGCCTAGTGAGACTCTTTCTCAAAAAACTAAAATAGAGACTGGAGAAATAACTCAGTGATTAAAAGTTCACAGCAGTCTTTTTACGACCTCTTAAATGCTGGAATCAAACTTGAAAATCTGCTTTTAAAGATTTTATTTTTAATTAAGAGTATGCATGTGTGTGCCAGGGAGGAAGTGTGTACGAGTGCCCGTTACCCACGTTGTTCAGAATAGGACCTTGGATTCCCCTGGAACTGGAGTTACAGTTCCAAGGAACGTTCTGGAAACTGAATCCAGGTCCTCTCTCCAGCCCTGAATATTTGCTTTTTAAAAAGTGTTGCAGAGTATGGGGGGCACATATCTTCAACCCCAGCACTTGGAAGACAAAGGGAGGCGGGTCTCGATGTCCGTGAGCTTAAGCTATTTCGGCCATCTGTTTTTTTTTCTGTTTGTTTTGTTTTGTTTGTTTGTTTTACTATTATATCTTCCCTTATAACTTAGAAAGAGTAGTCCAATTCGCAGATGAGGGGTCGGATACAGTGACAGAAGCAGCATCGGCGGGGGAGGCATTTCTCTCAGCTCAGCCCGAGTCTTGAAAGGCTGTCTTGGTTAGATAGCTTCGGCTTATTTGGTGCTTAGACCAGACTTAAAAGCAAGGCGTCTTAGGGTGAAGTCATTGCAAGCATGGCACTGAGGAGAGCATCTCACGGGTCTTTAGTTTTCTGAACTATCCTTGTGTCCTCTCAAAGTAGGTAAAGTGGCATCTTTTCCTCTTCCTTCTCTTTCCTTTTTTTCTGCTGAGGGCATTGAACCTAAGGACTCGCTTTCACTGGGTTACTGAAGAAGGGATTTCAATGGCTGGAAAAGAGACGTTTCTCTCAGAGAAAAAGATGATGTTTTTTTTTTTTCTCAAAATAAACCCAATAACAACAAATTGCACAAAACCCCTCAAACTGGTAATTCAAGCTTAATTTAATTCTAACCGTGGAAACACATAAGAAAACCAGTTTATCAGCTTTAACTGCAAAGGAGCCAAAGAAACCCTTTAGCCGCAAAGGAGCCAAAGGAAGGACTCGTAGTCGGCAGGATTCGAACCTGCGCGGGGAGACCCCAATGGATTTCTAGTCCATCGCCTTAACCACTCGGCCACGACTACAATGATGTCAAGGAGTCGGCTGATACAGATTCGTGGCAAATCATTTGTTGAGTTGGAGAGGAGGAGCCTCGCGGTCACTATTAGAACACTCAGATAGGAAACCAGATCGTCGCAGGGTTTTCTGCTACCAGGCCCTGCGAAGAATTGCTTCCGTGGATTTGTGTTCCAGACTAAGGGTGAGCAAGCCTCCTCATTTTCCCTGCTGTGTGGTTTAGGAGCACACCACAGTTTGACTTTTTAGTCAGATGCAGGTGTGTTTCCCCTTCTGGGTATCCCCCCCCACCTCCATCCCACCCTCCTAGTTTAACCACCTCTGCCAAGGATCCTCTTTTAAAGACAGACGCTATAGCCCAGGATGGCCTTGAACTCACGATGATCCTCCTGCTTCTGCCTCTTGGAGTACTGGCATGGGGAACTAAAAGTGAGGTAACCGATTTCTCGGAAGCTGTGATAGGAGTTAGCTCCACGGTAAAATTGCAAGCTAATCATGTAAACATGAGAACTCAAAGCACAGCCTAACGGTCAGTAGGACAGTGGTTCTCAACTGTGGGTCGTGACCCTTAGGGAGAAGGTCGAATGACTCTTTCATAGGAGTAGGCTAAGACCATCAGAAAACAGATGTTTACATTGCAATTCGTAATAGGAGCAAAATTACAGCAATGAAGTAGCAAAGAAAATAATTTTATGGTAGGGGTCACTACAACATGAAGAAGTGTATTAAAGTGGGAAGCATTAGGAAGGTTGAGAAAACTAGGCTAAGCCAAACAACACCAACACGGCCAGTAGTGCTGGCAGTGCTGGCCTGTGCATTGCCAACAGACAACCAAGGTTAACCGTTGACAAGTGAAAGATAAAACATGACTTCTCTCCTAAATGAACAGCAGGTGAACATGTCTTGCCCCCCCCCCCCCGTTTGAGCCTTGAAGACATGCGCAGGACATTTGGGCCCTGCATTGCCTCAATTTGTGATACGCTCAGAGAATTAACTAATCTTAATAGAAATGACCTCATTCTTTGTCCAGTTTCTGCCACAAGTCCTATAAAAAGTCCATAGACAATTAGCTCAACTTTTTTTCTCCCCCACTTTCTTCAGGGCTTGTCTTGCTTTCCAAAGTTTCTCTTGCTGCAAGGGGTCATTTGTTTTATTGTATTTGCTTTTGAGATGCTCTCATAAGGTAGCTCTGACTGGCCTCAAACTGCCTCCGCCTCCCAGGTTCTAGGATGAAAGGCGTGAGCTACCATGCCTATCCCTGCAATATATCTTTAATCTTTGTCTTTTCAGTTTTCTTTCTATAATAAACACTGCTTTTTAAGCACTCCCTTCTGTGGTCTACTAATTTCACTCTTTGAGACAGAAGAACCCTGGATGCAGTTGCTGGTTATGTCAAAGTTTTGTGTGACCCTGAACTTCCAGCATTAACTAGAGAGTTAAGCACTCTTGAAACAAAACCTTTGCTCTCAAGGACACTCTTTGTAGTTGCATCTGATTGTGACATTTAAGGCTAACTAAGTATGGATGCAGTAGCCATTAGTCACAGCATGCCTCACTTCTGTGACCTACAGTCTTGACAAGCACATAAGATTTTAGTGAACGTCCTAAAGCAGCACAGGTCATAATAAACACCTCGGGACTGACAAGTTTGAGTGACGTCAGCTGAACAGTTTGGGATATAAGGACTGTCTCTTGCTCTTTACTCTCTTGTTGATTGAGAGAAATATTGGTTTGATGTGTATTGAAAGTAGAAAAACTTTGGACAGAGTTTGGTCCTGTGACTGATGGGTGCCCAGCAGATTCAGAAGAGAAGAAAACACAGAATGCTCCAACGGCAATTTACACTTCTTAGCAAGTTGCAGAATGCTGCTGTTTTTAGGCTGTCATACCTTGAGAAGCAGCGTCTGATGACACACCACACCTTCTAGCTGTGAAATTAGCCAAACAGCTCTTGTCCCCCTCCATTCTGGGAAAATCCCACTGCGTCCATGGCAATGCTTGTGAACACAATAACACAACCGCAATAACACCTTATTTCTGCTTTGGGAAACTCTAGGTATGTCACATCTAGAACCCTAACAGCAAGGGTGTTAGGAAAACATTTCGCATTGCTAGCCTCCGAAGCCCAGGAGGACTCGCTTGTAGGTGGAAATGGATGGTTTATGCCGATCTATATGCTGTGCATATATGAGGCGAAAATGTTCTTCTAATGGGGGCTCTTCTCAAATATTTACAAACATCAGCGTTGCCCCAAGTGTAGGCTGGTCAACACCATTATTGAAGACTCTACTATGACACACGTTTATCAGTCATTTCCCCAGGAGGGTCTCTCTACCCAGGCTTCTTATTACGTGTAGTATGGTTGGTTTCTTTCTCACACTGTAGTTTTGGCTGCCTTGCAGTTTGTGCTATGTAGACTGGGCTGATTCGGAACGTGCAGAGATACTCTTGTCTCTTCCCAGGATTGAAGGCATTAAAGGTGTACACTACCACCCTCAGCTTAAAGTTCTTAGGGGCTAGCAAGATAACTTGGAGAGCAAGGGAACCTGCCACCCAAGTCTAAAAGTCTGAGTTCGATCCCCAGAGGACAACATACCCTTGCAAGTTGTCCTCCGGCTTCCACATGCATACTGTAGCATGGAGTAAACTTTAAAAATTATTAATAAATGTTTGTTGTAACTCATTTGTAAAAATTCAGACAGTTATGTTTCAGTGAAGAGAACTCCTGAATATCCTTCACAACATTCCCCGTTATCATACTTAGCATATTGCTAATTTTTCTCTCTCATGCTCTGAGAGGCTTGTATATATTTTTCTGAACTATTTGTGGTAGTTTGAAGATACTTAACCTTTAATACATATGCATTTTATATGTATGCATTGCCTTATAACATTGTCATATCGCCACTGAACAATGAACACAAGTAGGAATTAACAATGACATAATAATCAATAGACTATTCAGATTTCACCAGTTGTCCCCCCAATGATCAACATATCGAGAGAAAAAGGTCCGGATCATGTGTGGCGCATGCGCCACCACCGCCCAGCTGACTCAGCTATTTTGTAGATTGTTTCATAGTTTGTTTAAAATTTCCTCTAATTAGGCTACACATTTTTTGACAGGAATAGCAAAATTGTGGACATTGGCTCTGTTATAAACTCAGGAGGGGCAAGGAATTTCCTAGTCCAATACTGATTTCTTGGTTACTGTATTTGTCTATCTTCTTGGTACAGTTGGTGTTTATATGTGCAGTGTATGCGTAGTAGCAAAATCCTTGTGATTTCTGCAGTTTACTCTTAGGTGGTATTTCTTTAGTTTGGAAGAGTTCTAATAAAGAAAGAAGGAATGTAATTAACTGAGAATTTTTCAAAGGTAGACGTATTTTATAAAAAAAATTACAATGCTCTCCCCGTCGGGGAATCGAACCCCGGTCTCCCGCGTGACAGGCGGGGATACTCACCACTATACTAACGAGGAAGAGATAAAAACTTCTGCTCAGGGACTATACAGGAAGTTTCTGAGGTTCCAGAGTCCCACGTGGGCATTTGTATTTTAGGTCTTTACCACGCACCACGCAACTCGGCGCACGCGCCTAGTATACTTTTGTTCGCTACTCAGGCTAAGGGAGCCGCGCCTGCGTGATGGGATGGCTGGCGCTGAGAGCCTTAACTAGAAAAAGGAGAAAGACAGTTCCTGCATTAATTCTTGAATCACAAACAGTCGAGTCTCTGAAGCTTCAAACTAGGTGTGTTGTGAGACTGGAAATGGGAACTGGACCCGGATGAGAAAAAAAAAGTCTCCGGTGAATGTGCCCGCCTAACAGAGACCGAGTATGGGGAACCCGTCGCTGAATACATGGAAGTGATAAGAGGTGGGCTCTCTGTGGAGGTCAATGGAGAAACCTGGCTGAAATTAAAACCGGATTTAAAATAGCCCGTAGTCGGCAGGATTCGAACCTGCGCGGGGAGACCCCAATGGATTTCTAGTCCATCGCCTTAACCACTCGGCCACGACTACATGAGTTCGTATATGTCCTTGAAATCCATAAAGGTAAATTCTGGTACCTGCTGTGACTCAAGATTGAAAGAAAAAGCAACAGGCTGTCAAATTTGTAAGGAACTACAGGTCACTAAAGAAAGAGAATATCCTCCAACGTGTACGGGAGATACTAAAGGCTAGAATCTCTTTACAGTCTCGGAACGGAGAGCGTCCCAAGAGGAGTCTTAACAGCGTCTTCAGACAACTGGAGGTTTTTCTTCCCTCACCAGATCCCAACTGACCTCACAAAGAAGTACTGTCAGGCCAAGTGTGGTGGCTCATTCCTGTGTCCCCGCACTGATATTGAAACGAGACAATTGTCAGTTTGGGATCAACCTGGCTATATGGTGTACATACATATTTTGTCTAAATAAAAATAAAGTGTAATCAGACTTCATTATCACAAGCACTGCTCTTGTTCTGAGCCCTTAATCAAACATCCGATTTTAATAATTTACAGAAAGCTTTAAAAGGCTGTTTACTCCTGTCTCGAAAAAAAAAAAAAGCTGTTTACCAAAAAAGACTTAAGCCCAATACAAAAATAATACTCTCAATTGCTTTAAAGAATGATAGACAGATGGGTGGTGGGGGTTCACGCCTTTAATCTCAGCACTTCGGAGGCAGATACTGGAGGATATCCGAGTTCAAAGACCAACCGAGTGCACAGAGTGAGTTCCAGGACAGAAGAAACCCTATCTCAAACAAAGTTAAGCAGTACCCAGGGGGAGGGATGGTCCCTCGACTACCTCACTTGGAATTCTCAACTAAATATTTAAATTCTGTCTTCCACCCAATAGTATAACACAGTCAACTAAATGACTGCTACTTAATTAAAAGGCTCACCAGACCCTCAGCTTTTAATTGCCGGTCCTGGGTTTCTGACCTTACGGGAAGCACCTTTAACATTTATATATTTCTACATTAACAGCCTTTGGGAGACAAGGACAATTTTAGATTTATAGAAAAAATTTGGAGGGCAAATATAATTTCAATATGCTCCATCTCGCCTTCTCTTCCCCCAGTTTCCCTATTGTTGACATCTTGTTTTCCTATGGTACATTTGTCATCATTGATAAGCCAGTAATGGTGAATTATTATTAATACCACAGTTTACATTAGGGCTTGCTCAATGTTGTACAGTCTTTGGGATTGGTATGTGTCGTAAACATAAACTACTGTATGTTTCACACATACACACAGCCCCCTTTGCTCAACCTACCCCCCAAATACCCAACAGTGAGTTTTACTTAATCTTTGTGGGTTTTTTTTGTTGCTTTTTGTTTTTGTTTTTTGTTTTTTGTTTTTGCTATATAGATGGAATTATACTGTATGCAACCTTTTCCAGAGTGACTAATTTTACCTCCCCCACCCCCTTTTTGTAGCTTGGTAACTTATTTCGTTATTTGCTGAATAATATTCCACTAACCTATGTCCAACAGTCTGCTCACTCTTGTACTCTTACTACAAACATATACACAAATACTCTTTGGATGTCAGTTTGTTATTCCTTTGCAGAAACACTAAGGGGCAGAAGAATTATTGAATAGAAGTTAAGAGTATGAATAGTCTTATAAGAAACTGTCCTCCGGATGGGACGCATCGGTTGGCACTGCTGCTGTCAGTGAAGGAGAGCTCCTTTTGTTCCGCTTTCTTGTCAGTGTCCTAGATCTCGAGCATTCTGGGCAGGAGTGCCGTGGTGTGCCCTCGTTTCAATCCACATTTCCTAGAACTAAGCTGTGGAGTCCTTTTCATATCTCTGTCTTCTGTAAACATCATCTTTGATTATTGGTAAAAACACTTTTTTCAACTGCCACCTCCCAGGCTGTGGATTTTCATTCTAGGAAGCATACACGCCTCGACTCTCCCTCTACTAGTGACAGTGTATGGAATGTCTTAGGTGGCTGCAGTTCTCTCTCATGCTCCCCACTTCCATCTGCGCCGTCACGTGAACTTAATGGATATTGCATCCCTCTTTTCAAAACAATTTAGTTTAAACTATATCACCCAATAGCCCTTCTAGCTTCTATTCATTATCAAATTCCAAAGTCACTTTTGTATTTCCAGGTATTTAAATCAGCAGAACCCCATTTCTACGACTGAAACCTGTATAGTGTTCGTAGCCAGCAAACAAAGAAGCTAATGTTAGATGTCTGTGCCCAAGCATCCTTAACCCATAACAGTAGTCTCCCTTATAGAATTGAAGTACACTGAGAATTTAAGAACAGTGGCTATGTGTGTGACTCACTGATAGAGTGCCTCCCTGGCTTGCTTGAGGCACTAGGTTCCCTTCCTAGGACAAGCAGAACAAAACCTGACCTTCATATAAGAGCACTTCAGAGACAACTAGATTATTGCTGTTGAAAAAGTTTAAGGGGAGGAGAGGAAAGGTCCAACAACCCCAAGCTGCTAGTGGCTTTTTTATCTCTCTTATGTTACACCAGAGAAACAAAGAAAACAGAAAGAAATTTAGTGAAAATTTGTTACCCAAGAACTTTATGCTACCCCAGTTTCTCCCATATTTAAAGCCTCAGAAATAAAATTACTTATTCCTGAAAAGGCCTTAGGTAAACTCCTAATTCCTTCCCTTGTCTACCAACTATCTATAGTAACCCAGCAGTCCTGTTTGCTGTCTATGCAACCTAAAGCAAATTACTAAAGCTGTTACTTAATGTCCATTGTGTACAATAGGAACAATTAGAGAAAAGTATCTCCACTTAATTGCTTTAAGAATTGACTTACTACATGCAAGACACTTGTTACTTGGCCTGCCACACAGGAAGTGTTGACAGCTGCTATTTATCCAATCCCTCCTATTGTGCATGCTTTGGCTTTCTGTCTTCCTGTCTATTCCTTCTTTTATCCAGTTTCATTTTTCTTTGAAATCATAGAGACACTTCCAGTTTCCTGTACTGTTCCTCGCCAGCAGTTCTGTTTTCTCCAATATGCCTCCAAGAGTTGCCACATATAAAACATGCTGGGGGCTGGAGAGACGGTTCAGGGGTTTCTAGTAGCCATGTCCAGTGGATCACAATCTCCTGTAACTCCAGTTCCAGGGGCTCCCACATCATTCTCTGAACACTGAATTATTCCCCCTTCACAAACGTGCACAAACACAGGCACATAACAAATCTTAAAAAAAAATGCTTGCTATGTTTGCATTTCCTTTTTATCTAATGTCTTGTTGCAATCATTTCTCTAAATATTCTTCCCTTTCCTTAACTTCTTCATGGGTAGCATACCACTTCTAGGTCCGGTGCTGTCATCCAAGGAGGGGAGACATTTTAGCCCTTCTGTCAAATAACTGGGAACATAAAAGGCCTTTAGTTGTGTGCGCAACACCTTTGAAGAAAAAAAATCTATTTGTTGGAGTCTTTTGTGTACGTCAAGGGCACACCAGCAGATTCTCCTTAGGTGCTAGGCAAAGAAACAAGCAGAGAGCATTAAAATACTGTACCACCATCTCCTTCTGTTTTCTTTAGCATTAAAAAAAAAAAGTGGGTCATTTTTCGAAGACATGAAAACAATTCAGTGGGTAACGACAGATATTTTTCAAAACGACAAAAATCCTAAAAAGAAGAATGCAGGCCAGGTAATAAACGTGGGGCAGAATGGTGAAATGTGTGCTTGATTTTTGAAATTTTCAGTGTGGGAGGTCCTGACCTTTGGGAGGTGAAGGTGGACTCTGAATTCAAGGCCAGTCATATCTACTTAACAAGTTCGCGGTCTTTCTGAGGAGCGCGATGCCGCGCGCCAACATCCCGGACCCAAAACCTTGCAGGTGTGTGTATCTGTCTTCGTTTTAAAGACCAGTATGACTACCTCTGCTCACAGACCAAGCAATCAGACACAAATATTAGCTAGGCGCAACCTCCCGACCCACCAGGTGAGGCTGCAAGGTTAGTGGAAGCCTGGGAAAAGTAATTGAGCAACGCCGCGTGTTGCATTCTGGGAATTGTGGTCCTCTGTGCTCCTCGGTGAGGCGCGCGTCTGTGCTGGAGGGAGGGGGAAAGAAGGGGAAGGGTCTGCCCGACCGGAAGTGACCGCTAAGCCGACTGTGGGCGTGGAAAGAGGTGGGTATTTGGCCAGTTCTACGGCGTTGGCTCCCGTCCTGAGTCCAAAGTGACCACCCCATGCTTCTGGATCCAGGAGCCTAAGGAATGCATCACTAGATTGGAGTCCAGGTATCACCATGGCAACCGCCAGTGCCCTAGGAGTGTGACGTCACGGCGTAATGAGGCCTGCACGGGAGGAAGCTGGGAAGTCAGGAAAGGGGGCGCGCCTCCCCTCGGCGATGCCGGGGCCCGCCTGTTCCCCAAGGCTTTGTTCCTTTGTTCTGGGCCGGGCACGCTGAGGTGCGGGGCCGCCCGCCTTCTGGCGTGCCCCGCAACAGGTGTCTGATGGCCGCCGGGGAAGTAGGAGGTCGCGGACCCGGTGGAGGGAGCCTAGCCAGACTCTGTGGAGTCTGCTACAAGGCAGAGCTGCTCCTTCCCGTTCTACTGTGTGTTTCTCTGTAGTAATTCAGTCCTTTCCTGTGCTCTCCGCTCTTGGGCAGGACCTCCTGGCTACCCTGTATGGGTCTGAGGTGCGACAGTAAGACGCGTGCTGCATGCAGACAGCATCCTGTGCCTTGTAGGCCAACCACGGAGGGCATAAGGCACCCACCCTGGGAGGGGAGCGGGACATTCAAGCCCCAGACTGAAGCTGCGTGGGTACCCACGTGTCCAAGTTCTAGCGGAACACGTAGAGCTCCTGAGATGGCAGGTAAAGGGGACTAACACGGCAGAGCCGGCTGGAGGGGGCAGAACTGAGAGGTGGGAGGAGGAAGCAATGTGGTTAGGGGTAAAGAAACCGATTACATCATCGGAAGAGCCTTGGAAGAATTAATTCTGTCTCCCGGACATAAAACAACAACAGTTCAAAATATCTGATCCTCTTGATATTTTTATTACATTTTAGAATAATAAATTGTAGTCAGAAAAAAAGTGTTTTATTTCTCCAATGCAAAGATAGGTTTTGAAATACCTTGCAGATAGCAAATTTTCAAGCTTGTGCAACTGTGGCCCTAAACTCGCCATTTTGGGTGCAAACAACATGTTTGGTTTTTAGTTCCTTTTACCAAAAATGCCTGTTCTTGTGATCTTAAAAGCACTAGAGACTGTCCATTCTTTCACAGTGCTGCCCTTAGCTGCGAATTCAGCTCCTAGAACTTCTCCCAAGTTCTCCTTCAAGAAACCTGGCCTCATTTCTTTTGATAGGTCCATGTAAGATCTCTAGACTTCCTAGTTAACATATTTCTTACATTGTGGTGTCTAAAAATATAGTTCTTTAAATGTTCCTTTAAAAATACCTGAGAGTATAATATGTTACTATTTGTTAATTTTTTTAGATTTATTTTTATCTTATGTGTATTAGTACTTGCCTGCACGTCTTTTCTTTCATTAGGTATGTGTGACTGCACAACTGTGTGCATTGTGTGTGTTGCTAAACTCAGATCCACAAGTTTTTGCTTCCTTAGTGCTGGGATTAAAGGCATTCACCTTCATTTCCTGCTGTTTATTGACATTTTCTGTGTAACAGAGAAAAGAGAGCAGAAATGTCTTGCCTTACTTAAGGAGGACCTCAGATTTAGCTGTATGAACCATGTGAGTAGTTAAACATCAAGAGAGAAAGCTGAATCTTAAGGCAGTGTGTTTTTCCTTCTGAGCCTACTCAGGACAGTACAGAGGCCTCAGTTGATTCTTTTAGGGCATTGGGGGATTCAGACATAAAGGAAGGAGAGACATGGTTGTTATTTCTAGGAAGAAAGGTGAGAATTTTTTTCTGGATTGCTTGCAGCAACAGACTAGTCATATTCACCATGGCCTCTTTCTCCTTAGGTCTGTCCTTTGCAGAATCCCCCGGTCTCCACGAGGGACATCCTCTACGCCCATCAACTGGTTTTCAGGTAAGTTGAGATTTTCTTAAGTGCCATGTCACTTCTTAGAATAATGTATCTTTTATTGTGAGCTGTGTTTACCCCCAAATTATCACTGGCGAGTCTTTCTGGGCTCTCATCTGCCTGGATCCCTCTCTTCCTCTTCACTTTCAAGGATGTAGTCACCATTTACCTCTTACTCAGTATCTTGTAACACTACGGGTATGGGGGGAGAAGTACAACATTTAATTCTTTACTTGACTAGAGTAAAATAGCCAATAAAAATCTAAATAGGCGAATTTATGGAAGGTGAAATGAGGGCTGCAGATCTGAGGGAATGGAGAGGTGTGTGCGGTTTGTAAGGGACAGAGCGTTGCATGGATGGTGGGGAATTGTACTCTGAAGGACAATTGACATGTGAAAATTGGAGTGAGAAACCCAGTCTAGGTATGGAGAGGTTTTTATAAGTAGAGGTGTACAGGTATGTACTGCTAACAGTCATAGACTGAGAAAGATTTGGAGGAGATGACTTTTTTGTTTTGTTTTTTCGAGACAGGGTTTCTCTGTAGCTTGGCTGTCCTGGAAGTAGCTTTTGTAGACCAGGCTGGCCTCAAACTCACAAAGATCCTCCTACCTCTGCCTCCTGAGTGCTGGGATTAAAGGCATGCACCACCACTGCCCAGCTGAGATGACTTCTTTTGAAAAATTAAAAAAATAATTGAATTTGGTCAGAATATGAAAGATGTTGAATATTTAATAAGAAGTGTGAAGGCTTTATTCTCTAGGTCATCTGTGATTCATAATAGTTTTCAGCGTAGGAAATAGGATCTCATAAAGTTCTTAGGAAAATGTATCTTCTTGAGAACTTGGAAGGAAGGAAGGAAGGAAGGAAGGAAGGAAGGAAGGAAGGAAGGA